>JARQOC010003795.1:0-13957 GCA_033576535.1 Allobates femoralis | reverse complement strand
TCAAGGAAAGAAGGTTGGAGGCGGCTGGGCAGGGAGTGTCAACGGGATATTGAAGTCGCCCATGATGATGGAGGGGATGTCAGGGAAGAGGAAGTGAAGTAGCCAGGTGGTGAAGTGGTCAAGGAAAGAGGCGATGGGTCCGGGGGGGCGGTAGATGATGGCTAGTTGGAGGTTGCAGGGGAGAAGATTCGGACCGAGTGGGCTTCGAAGGAGGGGACAGTGACGGATGGGGGCGCAGGAGTTGGACAGCAGTATGCCAACTCCACCGCCGTGTTTGCCAGAGGGACGGGGGGTGTGGGACAGGCTGAGGCCACCGTAAGATAATGCAGCAGGGGAGGCCGTGTCGAAGGGGGTGAGCCAGGTCTCGGTGAGGCCAAGGAATGACAGTTTCCTGGAGATAAAGAGATCATGGTTGTCAGGGAGTTTGTTGCACACTGAGCGGGCATTTCAGAGTGCGCCGGGTAGAGCGGTAGGTGGGGCATGGGTTGGGGGAATGGGTCTGATGTTGGTGGGGTTGCGAGGGCTAGTGGTGGTGAGGTTGCGAGGGTTGACAGTGGGTTGTGGGATGAAGGTTGTTGTGGGGATGTTGCGGGGGAGGGGCCAGGATTGGGGAGATGTCACCGGCAAGGAGGAGGAGTAGGCAGAGGGTTAGCAGGTGGGAGCATGAGAGCTTGCGAGGCGGGCGTGCTTGTTTGGTGATTGAGGATTGAAAGTGAATGAAAAGGTCAGTGAAGTGGGTGAGGTGGTTCAACAGGATGGAGGGTGAGAGCAGTATTTCGTTGCTGGGAGGGGGTATAAGTGGGGTTAGTAGGAAGTGGAGAAGGATGGGAGTGAGAGTGAGGAGTAGCGGGAACATTGCATACGGAGAGCAGGGAGTGAGTGTGGCAGCAGGGGTCAGAAGCAGAGTGAGGAAAGTTGTGGTAGTGGGTTAATGGTCATCAGTGGGGAGTGGTCACGGGATGAGGTGATGACCGGGGATGAGATGCAAGGTGGGGGGTCGGATGGATGGGCTGGATGGGGCAGTTTGGGGATCGTTCGAGGCAGTCGGGGTTGACAGAGGCGATTGCGGGGTCGGCTGATGGAGCAGCCGTGGGACAGGTGAGGCATCCAGGGTTCAGTCCGGGGTGGAATGCCATCAAGGTATGAGCTACAGTCCAGTGGAGATGTGGCTGGGGATGAGATCTAGCAGTCCGGGACAGGATGGTAGAGCCGAGGACAAGGTGATGCAGCCAGTATGGGGAGAAATAGTAGTCAAGAGGAGGTAAGATGGTTGGTGAGAATGGGTGGGCTGATGACTAGTTCCTTACTTGTGGAAGGGATTTAAGGAGTTAATATGAAAAGAAGTAGTAAGGGTGGTAGAGATTAGAAGGGAAACATTGTGGGGGCTGTATATTCCTTTACCTGCCAGTCTTTTCCAGTCCATTTCTAGTCTATTTCTAAGTATTGTACTTATAAAATGTACTTTGAAAGATGTAGTTTGAAAGATACATGGATCAGACACGTCTGGATCAGACTTGTGGTTCAAATTATATCTGCAGCTAAAGATATTTCAGGTGTGGACTACGGGCTGTGTGTGGATGAAGTGAGCAGATGCTGAGAGTTTAGACCAAGGTAATAAAAGTTTGGGAGGGGCTGGAGTACTCACTCCAGGTCATGGAAGAGTGATCATGAGGAATGATGAAAAGCAGAGACATGATAGGTAAGAAAATATAAACATACAGTATATAGATGTTATATGCACAATACATAAGCAGTCAGTCTAGCAAAGCTGGGTAGATGAGTAAGATGATCACAATGCGTACCTAACACACATTATATGCACAATACATAAGCAGTCAGTCTAGCAAAGCTGGGTAGATGAGTAAGATGATCACAATGTGTGGCGCCCCGCAACGAGTGCGTCACAAGAGGGTATTGCAGCCATAAATGCAGCCGCAATATTCTCTGACACAGCAGTGATCTGGTTAATTTAGAAATCCAACCCTGCATGCCTCGCCTAGAACAGAGGGCCAATCCTAGGTCCTGGTGGGCGGAGTGCTAGGGAAGTGTGTAGGAGAACAGACACTTAGTCTACACAATAGTCTATAACAGAGTCTGGGACAGAGAACTTGAACTTGGAGTAGGAGCGGGGGCTCCGCACCCCGTGCAGCCCCCGGGCCGTCACCGGTCGGGTGTCAGCACCTGAGGCCTTACCAACCAGGATTGGGCATTATTACCACGGGTTCCCAAAAGACTCCCGTGCCCACAACTCACAGCCGGTTCACTGGTACCGAAGCTGGCAGCAGTTCACTTCTGCTACGCGAACCAGAAGCGTGGAGGAGCAGCTTCAAAGGAGCACCCCACCACCAGCCAACTTCCAGTCGTCTAACCAGCGGTGTACCCACCGAGGGATCCAAGGCTCCCCAAAACATCCAGAACGTACATCATGGATAGGGCATTGAAGCAGCCTCCCCGTACCCGACATGGTATTCCTGGGCGACACTGGCAACCACTTAGTTAGAATGGAGGAACACTGCGGATTTCTAAGGGATACCATCACTGCTGAGTCCACCCGGTCCACTACCCGTAAACTGTATACCATGTACTGCCTGCTGGTTACAGTAAAGACCCGTTGCAGAGACTTTCTGTGTCCGTGCTTCCTTGTGAACTGTCCGTCCGCACTACAAAGTAACCGCAGCTGCCGCACAACATCTTAACAGCTCTAGCCTCCGGGGATCACCGCTCAGCCTGTGGGGAGCGTTCCATCTTGCTGCTATCCATCCCCCGGAGGTTCCGCAGCGTCGGTAGCCCTTACCGAAACTACTCATAGGTGGCGTCACAAATAAATTAAACCCCTTTAATCTGTTCCTACAAGACGTCTTCAACTTTTGATGTGCACTACACCGGGCCCCACTACCGGCAGGCGCGGTCCACCCGTGACAAGGAGGAAGGAAGCATCGCCTGTCTAAACCGGAGTCCCGGCCCACGGTGATTCAAATGCGTACCTAACACACGTTATATGCACAACATAGTATTTATCGTGGATGTCCGGGATGTGGTCAGTCTTAAAGTGCGTCTCTTTGAGAAATACAATTTGAACTTTTTGTTTATGCATATCGGTCCGGATATGGGATCACTTTTGCGGTGTATTGAAACCCCGCACATTTAAAGAGCCGATTTTCAGGGACGCCAATGCCGGCGAAAAAATTGGTCGGTCCGGCCGCCGCAGGCTCCCCAACCCCCGGGTATGAGAATGGGGGGGGAGAAGAAGAACAGTAGGAAGGTGAGGAAGAGAGGACGTTAGGTAAAGAGGGAACAAAGAAAGAGAGGAACTGAGTGGTCCAGAAGTTAGGTGGGGTAGTTCGTTTTCATTTAAAAAAACCACCTCTACAGCAGAGGGTGGAAACCCCAATGGAGCGTGTCCTTTTCAACAGGAGCAAGAAGAATGGGAAAAACCCTGTATAGGAAAAATTAACAATCTAGATTCAAACTATCAAAATTTTAAAGGGAGAGTTCTCCCCTTCCGAAACCCAACATAAGTTATTAGAAATCACAAATTATAACCACTGCAACTGCACATAGTCATAAAATTGCATGTCTTGACACAAACCTGTAAGGGAAAAAATAGAGGCAAAGAGGGAAGTGGAAGGCGGAAGTGGGGAGGGAGGGGAAACGGGAATGTAGACGGGGGGAAGGGAAGGGGGGGGGTACACGGGAGGGGGGTAAGGGGAGAAAAAGTATGAAATAAATCAATCATTTAGTGAACCATACTATTGACAATGTGACCGTAGAAGGTGCCAAACTTGGGGGTCAAGGCTATGCAAACCATACTAGTTTGAAAAGGGAAGATTTAATTATTTGTAAACAGTCACCCATCTTCCCCCAGGTCAGGATTCCTCCTTCCTCGGCGTCTCCAACCGCCAACTCTCTTGCCACGCCTCTCTTGGACCCTTCGTTCTCTCGATGCCGTCTGAAAAATGTTGAACCCACGAACACCCGGCCAGACTGGAAAAGATATGGAGACACCGGGAATCCCTAAAGCCGAGAGGAACTTCTGGTATTCCCTTGGATGCGACATATAGAACCATTGACCCTCCCGTCGCACTTGAAGGCGGAATGGGTAACCCCATGAGTAAGTAAGTTGTTGTTCCCTGAGGATATCCAAGATCGGTCTCAGAGCCCTCCTCTTCTGGAGGGTCCTCCGCGACAGATCCACCAATAGTTGTATCTGTTCCCCTTGGTAGGTTAGATCGTCAAGTCGTCTGGAATGAGACAGGACTTCGTCCTTAATTTGGTATCTATGAAACCGACAAATGACATCTCTAGGCCTATCTCCGTCCGCGGGGGGGGGCCAGTGATCTATGGGCTCTGTCAAATTCTATTGGCGATTCGGAAGGCACGTTCCGTATTTTATTAAAGAGGTGTTGTAGGGTGATGTCCAACTTTTTAGCTGGCACTGTTTCAGGTAGACCCCAAACCCTAATATTTTGGCGTCTCTCCCTGTTTTCTAGGTCTTCCATCGAGTCTAAGAATGCCTCAAAGTCTCTGGACTGGTCAGCTAGTTGGTTTTCCAAGTATGTCACATGCCGGGAGAGGCCCTCCACGGCCATGTCAGTGTTGGAGACAGTATTAGATAGATTCGCCACCTCTCCCCTCAGCCTCTCCGCCTCTGCACTAAAAGATGCTTCCAGTTTGTTTACAAAATTTTCAAGGTCCTCCTTAGAGGGAACATTGCGAATTCGTGCTCGCATATCCTCCCAGATTGCCATGTTAGAGTGTTATGGCATTGGCGTCTGGCCTCTAGCCTATATCACTGAGGCCGGGAGAGCTACAGATCCCAAGGGTGTGCCAGGATTGGGGAAATAGTATTATTATTATTATTTATTTATATAGTGCCATTAGGTTCCATGGCGCTTTACATGAGGATGAGGGAGACAAGAACAAGTACACTAAATCTAGGCGATCAGGACGTACAGGTACAGGAGGGGCAGGGACCCTGTCCACGAGGGCTCACAGTCTATGAGGGGCGGGTTAGGATACAGTAGGATGGGGGAATGTCAGGTATGGGGCGTTCGCCTGGGTCTCATGGCAGGTTGTAGGCTTGACGGAACAAGTGAGTCTTCAGGTGACACTTGAAGCTACTCAGGGTAGGAGAGTGTCTGACGTGTTCGGGTAGGGAGTTCCAGAGTAAGGCAGATGCCCGGGAGAAGTCCTGGACTCGGTTGTGCGAAGAGGTGACGAGGGGGGAGCAGAGGAGGAGTTCTTGGGAGGAGCGGAGGTTGCGTGAGGGTAGGTATCGGAGACCAGGTCGGAGATGTATGGTGGGGCCAGGTTGTGTATGGCTTTGAACGCTATGGTTAGTGTTTTGAATTGGGATCTCTTGGAGACGGGGAGCCAGTGAAGGGCCGCGTGTTTGAGAACCCTGCTTTAAACACTGAAATCATTATGGATAGGGTACAATGGGCTCTTGCCCCCAAACCGTCTGGTGATCTCAGGCCCCGGGACATGATTTGCCGCGTGCATTACTATACCAAGAAGGAGGCCATCATGCAGGAGGCTAGGCAGCAGGGCCCTGTCCAGTTTCTGGATGCTGAGATTACCCTGTTTTCTGACTTGGCTAGACGTACCCTGCAGCAACGGAGGGGCCTAAGACTCCTTCTATCTCTCCTCAAGTCTAATGGCATTAACTATAGATGGCGATTCCCTTTCCAGCTGGTGGCACACAAGGACGGTAAGTCAGCCACTTTTTGCAGAATTGGAGACCTGACCACTTTCCTGAATGTTTTTGACCTTCCGCACGTGGAGCTACCTGATTAGCCCTCGTTCCGCCACCTGCCTCCCCCTCCAGCGAGATGGCAAGAGAGATGCCGCGGCCGAGGCTCACCGGGCCTGAACTCCTGAATCCTTTTACCTCCTCCAGAGATTATTCCAAAATATGATGGCCACTGACTTGTTATAACTGTTTTGCAGTTAAACCTACTTAGCACTGCTGTGTTTCCTTTATGGAGCTCTCCCCCCCCCCTCCCTTTCTCCCCCACCTCCCCTTCATCTCCCTACCTTTGTTCCGGCCTCTTCCCACCCTTCTTACCCCCTGCCCTCCCCCATACTCCCTTATTTTCCTCAATTTTCCCTAGGTTACTCCTTTTCCTTTCCCCCTCCCCCCCCCCCCCCAAATTTTCCTGATGTCTTTCTTTCTTTTCTAGGTTAACATAGCCGGCGGTGATGGACACTAGTTTAAGTTTACATGTTTCTGGGTTGCAGTCGGGAGTGAGAGTGGCCATCTGCTAGGCTCCCACAATCCCCATGAGTGCTGGGCGGTTGTTATACTGTCCGAGGCTGCACGACCCCTGGTTTAAGCATATGATTGTGCTTAATATTTTGTTCTCTTCTCTGTTTTGCTTTCTTTTCTACTGTATTTCTTTCTATACTCTTTCTCTTACTGGATGGACAGGACCCTGGTCACGGCTAAAAAGAATAACCTTAGCAGAGTATGGCTGAGCTAAAGTTTTGTTCCTTCAATGCAAATGGATTGAACATTCCGGCCAAAAGACGACAGGTTCTGTATTCAGCCCATAAACAGCGGGTGCAGGTCCTGATGCTCCAGGAGACACACTTTAGACAGGATGTGATTCCCAAGTGTGAGTCACCCTTTTACCCTCTGTGGTTCCATAGCCTAAACCCAAAGTCCAGGGGTATCTCGATTTGTTTTCATAAATCATTTGTTCCAGAGGTTCTGAAACAGCTCATAGACCCGGCGGGCAGATTCATATTTCTTTTGGTGACGGTCTCTACACACTATGTGTTTGCTAACGTATACTTTCCCAACAGAGGACTGCAGCAGTTTGGAGCCAGAGTTAGATCATCCTTGCAGGACTTCGCAGGTTCAGCTCCGATCATCTTAGGTGGCGACTTTAATTATCCGGCCGACCCCGTGATGGATGTTTCTGCGGGTAAGTCCAGCCGACCTGTGCCATTTCTTCGCCACCTGGGAAAGCAGTGGGAGAGACTTTCCTTAGTAGACACCTGGCGCATTCTCAACCCGGACACACGGGACTACACGTACTTCTCGTCCGTCTATTCTAATTATTCCAGAATTGATAGATTTTATGTTTCTCACCCCCTACTAGACGCTCACCTGCAGACGGAGATAGGCAATATCCTCCTCTCAGACCACGCCCCGATGTACTTATCCTTAGAATTCCACTCAGATGTTCCTGGGGAATACACGTGGCGCTTAAATGATAACCTATTGCGTGATTCCATTTGCAAATCTGCAGTGGAAAGGGCTATCTCTGACTTTGTCTCGGATCACAGGCAGGATCCTACGCCAGCCCCGGTCAAATGGGAAGCACTTAAGTGTGTCCTTAGAGGGCTCTTTATTTCTCATGGTTCCCGCCTCAAAAGAGCCAGGGCTGCGGAGGTGGCCTCGCTTCTATGGCAGATTTCCACACTCGAATCCAAACATAAGACGGCCCCATCCCCAGAGACGTTCTCTCTACTGTGCACAACTAGACATAAACTCCTCTCTTTATTAGATGAAAAAGATCGCATTTTCCAAAGCAAACTGAACTCGCGTTTTTATTATCTCAGCAATAAAAAGGGGAGGTTGTTAGCCAGAGCTCTTCACCGCAGAGAGACTAGACCTACTATCTTGCACATGAAGGACTCCACCGGGAAGGTGATTCATACTACTAAAGACATTCTTTCTGGTTTTCGCCAGTTTTATGAGGACCTATATAACTTGAAAGGTCACTTTAATGATTTGCCCACACCCCTCTTAAAAACAAAAAATAGAGCATATTTGGGGAAGTGTGGGATCCCAACCCTACCATAGGGAGCCATTGACTCTTTAACCAGAGAATTTGCAACTGACGAGATCGCAGAGTGTATTACATGTATGACAGCGGGTAAGTGCCCTGGCCCTGATGGCTTTTCTGTTAGCTTTTATAAGCTATTCCAGAAACAGCTGGGTCCATATGCCTGGTAAAGACGCCTCAATATATGGAAATTATCGCCCCATCTCCCTGTCAATATAGACATTAAAATATACTCTAAATTGATTGCAAACAGATTAAAAATCTATCTTCCGGATTTGGTGGGTGCTGACCAGGTTGGTTTTGTGCCTGGGCGGGAGGGAGGCCAGAGATAACACCATTCGCTCAATCGCGCTCATAGACGGGGCAAGGAGACGCGGGGTCCCCATGTGCATCCTGTCTCTCGATGCCGAGAAGGCTGTTGACAGGGTGCACTGGGAGTTTATGATGGAGACTCTTTGTCATCTCGGTCTGTCAGCTCCCACAATACATAGTATCATGGCCCTGTATGATGGCCCCACAGCACGTATCCGGATTAATGGCTCCCTGTCTGAGCCTTTTGCTATCAGTAATGATACACGACAGGGGTGTCCTTTGTCCCCTTTTTTGTATATCCTCTGTATGGAGTCTCTGGCTTCCTCGCTCAGGGGCAACCCATCTATCTATCCAGGGAGTGGGAGGGGGAATGAAGGAGCATAAGCTGGCTCTTTTCGCTGATGATCTCCTCTTATATATTACCAACCCCCTAATTAGTATCCCAAATATTCTATCTGAGCTGAAAAAATATGGCTGTCTCAGTAATTTAAAAATTAATATGTCTAAATCGGTGCTATTGAACGTCTTGCTTCCCCGGTTAGTGTCTCATCTCCTACAGGAGGATTACCCCTTTAAATGGTCTGAAGACTCTCTGCCTTATTTAGGAATCCAGCTGACCCGCGATACTGCTGACCTTTTTAAAACTAACTTTGTCCCTCTTATGCTGCCCGCTTCATTTTTCTCCAGGCTAAAATCCAAGCTACTAAGGTTCATATGGTCCCATAATAGACCCAGGATTTCATACCGCACCCTTTGTAGACAAGTGGACAGGGGTGGTTTGAGCTTACCGGACCTTCAAATGTACCACTCGGCTAGTTTGGGGAGTTGCATCCTAAACTTGTTTGATAATAAGAGAAAAAAGCGTTGGGTGGAAGCGGAGTCCTTGTTTGTAGTTGATCCACCTTTGGCTATACTGTGGAGGTCAAACCTGGGAGGTATTGGAGAGGTCCAGTTCATAACTCTTCAACTACACCTTTTTCTGCGTCGTCGCAACGCGCGCTTAAACCTAACGTCTATACCGGGCCCTTTGACCCCCATATATGGGAATCCACAGTTCCCAGTGGAAGCGGGTAGAATATCGTTTCTGAATATCTCGAGAGACTCCTACCCCACTTTATCGGAGTACTTGACCCCTACAGGGATGAACTCCCTCCCTGAATTGTTTCAGGGTCGGGATCCCCTGCCTGATTCTTGGTTGCTATATGCTAGACTGGTGAGCTATGTTAAATCCCTCTCACACGAGCAAGTACACCGTCCACTGATTATATTCGAGCGGAGATGCAGGGGAGGCGAACCTCTAGATCATGCTGTCTCAACTCTTTATAAATGGTTCTATGACTTCTCCTCTGAAACTTGGCCCTTGACCCTTCCCTTTGTCCGCAGGCGGGAACTAGATCTAGGTAAGACATTTACATCAGAGGAATGGGAGAAAATCTATGTTTTTTCCAATAAAGCCTCCATTTCAGCTGATGTACAGGACGTAATTACAGGGTGGTGGCGCGATGGTACAGGTGCCCGGCTGACCTCAATAAAATCTATCCAGCAGCTCCAGATTTGTGCTGGAGGAACTGTGGAGAGGAGGGATCGTACTTGCATACTTGGTGGAGCTGTCCGCCCATAAATGCTTTTTGGGGATTTGCATCAAAGAGTTGCCCCGGAGGGTGAGTCGTTTACCCCAGAAATGGCTCTCTTAAGCTGCACGCATATGTCCCTGTCCAGGTTTTAAAAAAAGTATGCTGAGACATTTCCTGACGGCTGCGAGACATCTGATTACGAGGCATTGGAAGACCTCAGTCTGCCCGACACGTCATGAGCTGGTAGCAGAATTGAACATGTTGTGCAGAATGGAGGAGCTAATCACTTTTTCAGTACTGGACCCATATTCCTTAGACAGACACTGCAATACTTGGGCTCCTTGGATACTGTTCCGTGAGTCTCCTGGACTGAAGGCCTGGCTCTCTGAGTCTTGTTAATTCCCCTCGCAGGAGTAGCCCTCTTCTCCACCTGCTGCTGTTTGGTTTCCTCACCCGTCCACATCTTATGTCTTCTCTTTATCTCCTCTCTCTGTCATTCCTTTCCTATTGTTTGTGTTTTTGTGTTTCGGATCTCAGCATCCTCCCTTGCTTTTTCAGGAGGCATTTACCTGTAACTTGTAGGGTTGGTCTTTTGGCTAGATGGATCCTAAGCCCTAAGTTCGATGTTTCGATACTATGTTTAAGTCTCGGATATATGGGAGGTTTTGGGTCTCATATAGCTCTGTTGTAGCAGTAGCATTCTTATGATTTATATTTTCTTTGTAATGTGAGTGACATCAGCATATGTTGTTATGGTCTAATATATTGGCTATGTCACCTGTTATGTCTTTACACTTATGTATACCAATAAAAACTGATTTACCATAAAAAGGTAGGGGGGGGGGGAGAAGAAAAAGAAGGGAAGGAGGTAGGGGCTGGGCTCCCCCCTCTCATGAGGGACCAAAGATCTCTGCATATCTTGGAGAATTAATAAACATCGTCCATCGTCCCCATGTGATTATAAATTTATTGCTGGAGCGATTCAGTTTCGCGGTGAGATCCTCCATCCTACAAAGACTGTGCATTTCATTCCACCAGTCCACCAAAGGGGGACAAACTGCCTGCTTCCAATATCGCGGAATGAAGGTATGAGCCGCTGCTAAGCAGAACCACAAAATATCTCTCCTCTGCGATTTGATGGTGCCCGGGAGGATGGAGAGTAACGCCATCTGAGGCGAAGCCTCTATGTCCTCGCCGCTTATGTCTTTATATGCGGAGAAGACCCCCATCCAAAAGGGCTTTATTTTGCTACAACTCCACCAATTATGAGTCATCGTTCCACTCCCCGTCAGACACCTCCAGCACCTATCAGATACGGAGGGGAACACCGCGTGGATATCAACCAGACAACGGTACCATCTGGTGATGATTTTGTAATTTTTCTCCTGGGCTTGACAGGCCATGGACAATTTCTGCGATCGGACAAATACCCTGTCCCATTCTTTCCCCGAGATGGTGATCCCCATCTCCTCGTCCCACTTCCTGGTATATTTAGGTTTGTCTTCTGCACCAGGATGACTTAAATGTGTGTAAATTGAGGCCAAACAGTAAATTGGTGGAGAATTTTGTAGGAACAATCTCTCGAATGGGGAAGGCTGGAAGGAAAAATCAGGCCCCTATCCTTCGTCTGTATAAATGATTTGAACTGCACATATTCCATCCAGGGAACATTACCAACCGACCTAATAAAGGTGTCATATCGCATCAGAGCATTACCCTTCAAAATGTGATGGCAGCGTGGCTAGTCGTCCACCCTCCCATTCAAAAAGCGCTTTACTCCCATTCCAGGACGGAAATCTGGATTATTAAACAAGGGTGTGAGGGGCCCCCTACCCAGAGATAAGTGTTTCTTCCCGGTCTCCTGATCCCATAGCCGAAGGGCGACACTTAGAGCATCTGAGCCCGGGCCTAAAACGTCCTCTATTAAGCAAGCTAACCCAGGGCTAATTGTGCAGGGGAACTCCCGAACAATCCTGCTCCAAACTGACCCATTGTTTAGAGCATTTGTTATAATGGCAATCAACCAGTCGGGTCAGGATGGCTGATCTATAATATAATTTGAAGTTGGGAAGACCTGCCCGCCCCTGTGTTTATGTCTATATAGTGTGTTTATAGCAATTCTGGGCCTCCGGGACCCCCAAACAAGCCTTATCAGAACCGTCTGGAGTTTCTGGAAGAAAGACGCCGACAGTCTAATTGGTACCGTTTGAAAAAGGTATAAAAACCAGGGCGAGAAATCAATTTTAATCGCGTTAATTCTCCCGAACCATGATTTGGAGAACACTTTTAATAAAAATGTAAAGTATTTGTTAGTACAAAACATAATTCTTTAATTTGAAGTTGAATTACTTGCACAACAAACATGAAAATAATTTGTCAATTGCTTATTTATTAAATGTAACCCCCATGTTGAGGCCACACAAGTAGCAACATTTGTCATCAATAAATACAAATCCATACATCAACATTCCAACAAGAGAGGTTGCACTCATCAAAAGTAAAATCAATTCTTTATCCAAAAGGATTAAAACCAGTAAACAGCAAGCACTGTTACTTTAAGTCATTTGTATTAAGAGTAATAGATTTTACTTTTGGTGAGTGCCACCTCAGGTTTTTATCTATACTATCCTATACTATACTACAGAGATTGTTCTGCATTAGCAACCAGAATACTTCTATGGATAGAAGATAAATAAATATTTACATAAAACAATTACTTTAAATGAGAAAGCTCTTGTAAGTAAAGCATTGAACCAATTTATAAAAATATGTTATAATATGTCTATATCAAACTATTAGAAAACAGCAAGTAAATCCCCCATTTTTATACAGTTTGTATAGATAATGGATCACTCCTTTGCATCATTAATACCACCAGCAGTGATTGCAAATGTGGCTTCATTTTCTGGCATCTCAGGGCTGTCAAGAAAGAAAATATAAATATTTATTACTGATATGTTCTGCTTTTACATTTTAAGAATTAACATACTTATCAAAATAAATTATGTAGTTGGGCAGCTCCTGACAAAGCTTCTCTAGGCGATACGCGTCGGGGCCGCACTTGTGTCCCACACACCTGGGGATCATTTTATACCTCGGCAGTACTTCCCTAGGTAATTCTTGTGACATGGGCGTTCGTTCTTTACTGGGCTGGGTCTATTGACTTACTCTGGATGGCAACATCTAAATGATTAAACCATACTGGACTGTTCTGCTTCTGCCGATATTGCTTCTGTAATACAATACACTAATACAACTGGGGGAATTGCTACTTCAAGATTTGTCCTTTGAATTTTGTACATCTTTATTTGTTGCAAGCACTATCTGACTATCTGCATGAGTTCCAGCCCTGCTGGGGACACTACTCCCAGAAATTGTGTTACTTATATTCTTGAACTGTTCCCCCTACCACTCAGTTTGTCATGGCTTTCATTATACGATTATTTTGTCGTGACCTTCTTGTACAGCAATCGATCACAAGTGTGTGTGGGCCCATTGCTTTATGTTACCTTGTAACCTTGTTTTTATTTGGTTTTATTTTAGTTTTCTCCTTGTCCCAACCTTTTTGTCCTTTCACTCAATAAAATATTGTTGATTTCACTGCAATTACAGTGTGCACCCTTAATACAGTAGTTCTTTTCTCTCCTTAAATCCAAAATAAATTATGTTGTTGACATGGGTTTTCTGTTAATATTTTTTTATCCGATAGGTTTCCAAGTGTTAAAAATAGGCTCCTGCCTACAGTGATTGGCTACAGCGAATGTGAGTGCTGTAGCCAATCACTGGACTTAGTGGCTCATGTTTCTATACAAGGGCTCATACAGAGATGTCTGTGGACTGTGGATCTCAGTCTGATCATCCACCACAATGCAATGAATAGCTGTAGGTCTCCTGTCCCAAGTGTGACAGTCTCATAGACATATATAGATCAGACTAAGATCCACAAATGTCTGCATGAACCCTTAAACGTTTTCTTTTTAATTTTTTTTTTAGGTATAAGGTGAAGAATTTGCTTGGTGGGTCATATACTTCCTTCTGACAATATTGAGGAATGCCTCTTTCCATTTTGGTATAACTAATGTGCACACTTTCTTAAAGGGGCTCATGAGGGGGTTGTTCCAAGTTCTTATGTGGTTGAAACTGCCAAGTGGTTGTTAAAGCAACAAACTTTACTATTTTACATTTTATTAAAAATCATTTCTGTTATAATAATAATAATAATAATAATACTTTATTTATATAGCGCCAACATATTCCGCAGCGCTTTACAATGTA
>JARQOC010003794.1:0-13969 GCA_033576535.1 Allobates femoralis | reverse complement strand
TCAGGTGTTGTCTTTAAACATTCTGTAGGCAAAGTGTAACAGGACCAGAAGTAACATTTCCGAGGTGCCGCTTAGGGCCACCAAAAAAGGTGCCTGAGATGAGAGGTCGGCCTCAGCCCATTGGAACGAGAGCTGGAGAATGGCAAGGGCCAGGAGACTGTTCTGCACCCCGACCTCGATGCTGACTGTCCAACGCTGGGCGATGGGCACCTTCAACAAGTACGCCAGCACGTACCCGGTGCTAAGACCTACCAGTGGCGTACAGTCTACAGGAGATGGGTGAGGATACAGTAGGTGAGGAGAGAGGACCCTGCCCACGAGGGCTCACAGTCTACAAGGGATGGGTGAGGATACAGTAGGTGAGGAGAGAGGACCCTGCCCATGAGGGATCAGTCTACAAGGGATGGGTGAGAATACAGTAGGAGAGGGGAGAGGATCCTACCCATGAAGGATCACAGTCTACAAGGGATGGGTGAGGATACAGTAGGTGAGGAGAGAGGATCCTGCCCAAAGGGCTTACAGTCTACAAGGGATGGGTGAGGATACATTAGGTGAGGAGCGAGGACCCACAGTCATACAAGGGATGGGTGAGGATACAGTAGGTAAAGAGCGAGGACCCTGCCCACGAGGACTCACAGTTTACAAGGGATGGGTGAGGATACAGTAGGTGAGGAGCGAGGACCCTGCCCACGAGGACTCACAGTCTACAAGGGATGGGTGAGGATACATTAGGTGAGGAGCGAGGACCCACAGTCTACAAGGGATGGGTGAGGATACAGTAGGTAAAGAGCGAGGACCCTGCCCACGAGGACTCACAGTTTACAAGGATGGGTGAGGATACAGTAGGTGAGGAGCGAGGACCCTGCCACGAGGACTCACAGTCTACAAGGGATGGGTGAGGATACAGTAGGTGAGGAGCGAGGACCCACAGTCTACAAGGGCTCACAGTCTACAAGGGATGGGTGAGGATACAGTAGGTGAGGAGCGAGGACCCTGCCCACGAGGGCTCACAGTGTACAAGATACAATACACTAAGCATGGAGGAATTCAGAGGCATAGGAAAGCTGTGTATAATGGAGTCATACCAGGTTGAGCTACAATACAGTAAGATTAGATTATCTCAGCATAGGAACATTTTAATTGTAAGAAAGCAGAATAGGCGGCACCACATTAAGGTATAAGCAGTAATATAGAGCAGTGATGGCGAACTCCAGGCCTCGAGTGCCACACACAGTCCAGGTTTTCAGGATTTCCATTGCATTTGACAGTTGGCAATCAAATTACCAACTGTCAAACTCTAAGGAAATCCTGAAAACCTGCACTGTGTGCGGCACTCGAGGCCTGGAGTTCGCCATCACTGATATAGAGGCTGCTCACCATGCCAGGTAAAGAGTGAGCCAGGGAAGAGAAGACAAGGCACAAATGGGAGCAACACCGCAAATAGATGGATAAAGGTGATAGAATAATGTTATTTAGGGCACAGATACAGGGGAGTGATTAAAAGCACTTAACAATGGGGCACATAGGACACACTGCAGCAATAGTGTCACATGGCTATAACTTCAATGGCTGGCACAAATGTAACAAAGTATCGATTATACAGTAAACAATGATGTATATCATATAGTAGGACCATCTGGATATGTGGTGACGGGCAATATGTAGCAAGTAACAAAAGAAATGAAAAATATATATATAAAAAAATCATATACGGAATTGCTGTAACCCCGTAACAGGAAGTAGTAGGGGATGTAGCTGTACAAGGCCTAGTAGTTACAAGTAAAAGCTGGTGATCAGGTGTTAATGGCACAATATGATGGCAATCACAGGTTAATAACACAATATAATGGTGTGATAAAACCAGGCAGAGATGTGCAATCATTATACAACTCCAGCTGGTAGGAAGACAAGGCAACATCAAACCTGGATGTAACAGGAGAATCCCGAACACCACAAATCACTGGAAATCCAAGCATGAAGGTGTAATATCAGACCGTGCCGGATAGTAAGATGTCAGGTGGTAGATAACGAGCACAAGCTATTGAGACGTTAGAGGCTACAATAGATTGTTATCAATAAAGGTACCTTTACACGCCGCTACAGAAGGTAGAAAACAACCGGGTTACGGAGACAAATGTATCTTGCACCGTCAAATCAACCGAGGTAGCGGCGTGTAAAGTAGGTTGTTGCCAGCCGTCACTTTCGGCACCTGTTTCAGAGCGGTGCTCTAAAACAGGTTGATTTCAACCCGAGGGTAGCGGCGTCTAAATACGTCTAAGTACGGTAAGGATTTTTTCGCAACCTAGATAACTCCCCGGGGCGTGACACAGCCTCCGGGAAACCGTCCCCCTTCAGCAATCATTGGTGGAAGCTCCTGCGTTGCGATTGGTTGTCGCTGCATAGGGCGGCATATTTAAGGAGATGACCAGTCACAATACACAATTGCTCGAGCGTCATGTATTAATCAGCCTCCTGCGCTGGCTGGCCAATCATGATGCTATTGCTTTGTCCTATCAGCGTACGAACGTCTCGTAATCCACAATTCTGGCACGCCTATGTGTTGTCCCTGCTGTACCAGGTCCTCCCATATTACCTTCTGTCACGGCGTGTAAATGAGGTAAGGTGCTCTACAGAAGGTAACTTGAGGCACCCGGCGGTGCATCCAGAAGTAGATTAAACCTTCTGTAGAGCACCTTGTAGCGGCGTGTAAAGGCGGTATCGGGTACCGTTTGCAACCGTTGGTGCGTGCTCGTGCACGTGAAGCACCCGGTTGTTCCTAACCTTCTGTAGCGGCGTGTAAAGGTACCTTAAGGTGCATGGGGTATAGTCAGTGGTCACAAAATAGTAATCAAAGCCATCAATAGTCACCACAGAAGCCAGGGTAGGTAGAAGGCCGGGCCAGCCAAAGGATGGGCTGGGTGCTGCAGAGTCCCTGGATGACTCTGTAGCATTTGTGCCAGCCATTGAAGTTACAGGCATGTGACCCTATTGCTGCACCCAGACCCCATATGGATGGCTCTATAGCATTTGTGCCAGCCATTGAAGTTACAGGCATGTGACACTATTGCTGCACCCAGGGCCCACATGGATGGCTCTGTAGCATTTGTGCCAGCCATTGAAGTTACAGGCATGTGACACTATTGCTGCACCCAGGCCCCACATGGATGAATCTGTAGCATTTGTGCCAGCCATTGAAGTTACAGGCATGTGACACTATTGCTGCACCCAGGCCCCACATGGATGGCTCTGTAGCATTTGTGCCAGCCATTGAAGTTACAGGCATGTGACACTATTGCTGCAGTGTGTCCTATGTGCCCCATTGTTAAGTGCTTTTAATCACTCCCCTGTATCTGTGCCCTAAATAACATTATTCTATCACCTTTATCCATCTATTTGTTGCTCCCATTCGCCCATTTGTGCCTTGTCTTCTCCTCCCAGGAACATTTTATATAACATCCAATTGTGGAGATAATTATTCCAAGATCTATTGATTCCAATGTATTTTGTTCATGGGAAAACTCCATTCAGGATGAGCCACTATTCATGGGCCCCTGCTGTGCGCCTGTCCCCCAGGCTATCATGTGCCCCTGGCCCCCATCACTTGGGTGTGGTAATATGGCTGGCGCACAGCGGGATAGCTGGACAACATGACGCCGGAAGTGGATGACAGACGGGATGTCAGGATTATGGGAGTAGATTTCTACAGATCTGAGGATTCACTCATATATTATATAGGAATATCTGACTACAAATCAGCTGTGGTGAAGTTCTGTATGGAGCGTCTGGCACTTACCTGCTGGATTAATGTCCTGAAGGTCACACTGAAATCCGTCCAATCTTCATAGGTGAGGTCTCCTTTTTGGTCTTTATAGTAGCAATCAGATAACAGTTCTAATGACAGTCTGGCAGTAAAACTGATGATGCCATCGGGTGGAAGCACCTCTCTGTGGAGGGGATAGTTCTCAATAATATTCCTCAGTATTTGTACCTGATATAGGTCTAGTGAAATTGGATTCATGGTCAGCAGCTGTCCATGTGTCCAGTCACTAACCATGCAACCAGTGAAATGACAGCTCTGAGCCTGTGCACATTCAAATGCTAGACACTGATCTGTGATGTCACAATGCTATGATGTCATCGTTTGGAATGTTTTTTTTTTTTTTTTTTTTTTTTTAACCATTAAAGTTTTTATTGATTTTGTTAAGTTTATCAGAGTACACAAATGATAACCAAGGCAACAAGCCAAAACAAGGCAATAGGGAAAATTGAGGGAAAACAGGGGATCGGAAGGGGGCAGGGGTAAGAGGTGTCAATCCAGAGCAGGTAAATACAATTCGGTATAGAGGAGTAACAGTAAAGACAATCAATTACAAATAGTGAAATAGAGAAATGACAACAAATGAGGATGCACTCCCCTGGCGAACTGTGACGTGGTCCATGGGTCCCACCAATTGGCGACCCTATTCTTTTTAGAAAGAGAATGCGCAGTTAGAGTCTCATAGCAATAATGCAGGTTGACCTTGGCAATTAGATCAGCTTTAGAGGGAACAGAAGGGACCTTCCAGTGAGAGGCAATACAGAGTCTGGCTGCCACCAAGATATTGGATACAATGGGTTGTAGTGGTGGAGGAATATCAATAAGGGAAATGCCCAAGAGAGCTAGTTGACCAGTAAGTTGAAAGGGAATATGTGTAACCTCAGATAAAAGAGATTCCACTTGGTACCAAAACGGGCGGACACGGGGGCACTCCCACCAAACATGGCCGAGAGAACCAACAAGTCCACAGCCCTTCCAGCAAGAGGAGGAAGAGAGCAGGTGGAACTTAGCAAGGCGGGTGGGTGGCATATACCATTGTAATTGAATTTTTTTCTGCTGCTCCATATGTCCCAAGCATGAGGAATACTTGGAGGAATGAGTCAGGGCAAAAAGCCAGTCGTCCCTTGACGTCGTGAAGGAAAGGATATTTTCCCACGAGGTCATAAAGGGGAGAGTCTGGGAAGACCCATGGATCAGCAGGGCAGTATATAACACCGATAATCCGTGGGAAATAAAGGTTTTGGGTTTAAAGAAGCGCTGGGCAGGGGAGTCAGAGATAACAGGTGGGTCTCTAAACAAGGTGGAAGAACGAAGGAGACTATGTAGTTGCAGATAAGTGAAATAGGCTGAGTTGGGGAGAGAGTATTGGAGTTGGAGTTCGCTAAAGGGTATCAAGCCGGAGGGCCGAAAGAGGTCCACTATGTGGAGTACTCCTCGACGTTTCCAGGGGGAGATTGAGAGACCATCTATCATACTAGCAGCAGCATCCAACGTAACATAGCGGGCCACCGAAGGGAAGACAGATGGGCACACTTTTGCCCAAACTGTGATCGCAGCGGACATAGTGTGCAACAATTTTGTACGAGGCTGAGGGGACAAGAGAGCCACCTCCAACAATCTGTTAAGAGACGTCTGCGGAGCATAAAAGGATTAAATTTGGAGCCAGGGGAGATTAACAACCCCTTCCCACCAAAGTTTAAGGGGCTCGAGAAGGGCTGCCCTGTAATATGATGAAAGATTGGGAACGCCCAACCCCCCATATGAGTAAGGCAAAACCATCATTTTTCTCTTAATTCTATGGGGCTTATGATTCCAAATATAGGAATCTAAAAGAGACTGGAACCTAGAAATGCGATCAGAGGAGATGAACAAGGGCATACATCTAAATAGATATAGCAGCTTAGGGAGGAGCATCATCTTAGTAGTTTGGATCCTCGCCATCCATGAGAGGGAGGAATTAGAAAAAGATTGTATATCCTTCTTCAGGTCCGTAAGCACAGCATCGCAGTTCAGTCTCACCATGTCAGCCAGTCGTGTCAATTTAATACCCAAGTAGGAAAAACTCGAGGGGGACCATAGAAAGGCGTATGAGGATTGAAGGCGGAGCTGAAGAGGGAGAGAGAGGAAGAGAGGAAAAAGAGTGGATTTTGTCAGGTTGAGCTTGTAGTACGAGGCCGCAGAGAAGTCATTCAATAGAGACGAGATTGCAGCAAGAGAGTGCAGAGGATCAGTGCAAGTAAAAACTTCATCATCGGCATAAAGACTTAGGGCCCTTTCACATCAGCGTTTTTTTAAATTTGCGGCAGATGCGGTGAAAAAACCGCATCTGCCGCAACTGCCGCATAACGGTTCCACTTGCGGCACGGTTGCGGTTTTTTCCATAGGAAGTATAGGGGGACTTGCGGCAGATGCGGCAAGTGCGGTATTGCACTTGCGGCAGGTGCGGCAGAGAAAAAAAACCGCAGTAAGCCGCGGTTTTTTTCTCTGCCGCACCTGCCGCAAGTGCAATACCGCACTTGCCGCATCTGCCGCAAGTCCCCCTATACTTCCTATGGAAAAAACCGCAACCGTGCCGCAAGTGGAACCGTTATGCGGCAGTTGCGGCAGATGCGGTTTTTTCACCGCATCTGCCGCAAATTTAAAAAAACGCTGATGTGAAAGGGCCCTACGTTTGTGTTCAGCCTTGCCCACGGGAATCCCCTTAATATCCTGAGATAGCCTGGTTATAGATGCGAGAGGTTCCATAATCAACGCAAAGATGAGGGGGGAGAGAGGGCAACCTTGGCGCGTACCATTGGTAATCCTGAATGTGCGTGAATAAAAACCAGAGGCACAAACTGACGCACTGGGATTTGTGTACAAGGCCATGATAGCACTGGGGATAGGACCAGAAAGGCCAAATTTTTCCAAAGTGCTTTGAATATATCCCCAGTGCACCCTGTCAAACGCTTTTTCGGCGTCAAGAGACAGGAATGCACCCTCTCCACCACATCAACCAAGTCAATCAGGCGTCTTGTCCCGTCCCTTGTCTGCCTCCCCGGCACAAACCCAACCTGATCTGAGTGAATGATAGAGGGAAGAATTGGAAGTAAACGGTTGGCCCAGATCTTGGCATAGATTTTAACATCAACATTAAGAAGCGCAATAGGCCTGAAGTTACCAGGGGACGTGGGAGGTTTACCCGGTTTAGGTAGAGTAGCTATGGAAGCTTCTAGGCCCTCCGGCCTAATAGAGCCGGATTTAGACCAAAAGTCAAATAGACGTTGGAGAAAGGGGGAGAGAACGGGAAGAAATTGGGTGTAATAGGGGAAGGAGAAGCCATCAGGGCCTGGGGCAGATTTCTTTTTTGAATCCTTTATAATTTGTGATATCTCAGAGGCTAGGATCGGGGAGTTTAAGGCAGCTAATTAATCTGATGTAATTTTAGGGAGGTTGGCTCTATCCAAAAATGCCGAGATAATGGATGGAGAGGGTTGGATAATCGAGGTGTCATTTTGGAGGTTATAGAGATTCGAGTAGTAATCGGCAAATTCATTAGCGATATGAATGGGATTATAGACTCGAGAAGAGTCAGATTTGATTAAAAAGGGAATTCTGGATTGGATTTCACGCTTTTTGACACGCCTGGCTAACAAGGCCCCCGCACGGTCACCCATAGAATAATAGTTAGCTTTAGACTTCCTGATGGTATTTGCCGCTCTGCGGAGTAAGAGCTGGCGAACCTTCATGCGGGCTTCTGTTAATTGCAGAAGGAGGTGGGCATTAGGAGAATTTTTATGCTGAGATTCAAGAGCGTGCAGAGCAGCCGTGGCCGAGTCGAGAGCCTGGGTGTATTTGCGTTTGCTTAAGGCTGCCATTTTGAGTAGATGACCTCAGGACAACTGCCTTGTGAGCAAACCAAAGAGTATCTGGGGAGATGTCAGGGGAGTCATTAAGGAGAAAGAACTCCCTAAGGGAGTCCTCTAGAAAAGATACATTAGTCTGGTCGGTTAACAGGTGAACATTTAGGCTCAACGGGTCGGAGGATTTATGGCGAGAGGGTCAGAAAGAGAGACTGTGACCGGGGCATGGTCAGACCAAGAGATGCAACCCACAGTAGCGGCAGAACAATGCGGTAAGGCCACGTCATCTACCAAGATATAGTCAATTCTACTGTAGGTCGCATGTCTAGCAGACACCTCACCCAATCCAGACCACGGGACTATTGTAATTCATGGAGCCACGTCAGGGTACACAAGGGGGGTGTATATACTGATGGGGAAAGATTAATGAAGTATTACTACAAAAAAGCCCCAGAAGCGTGCATCATTAACCGTATACATCAATATTTAACACCTTTACAATCCGGAAATGTGCCTTTTTTCCTTTCTTCCAAGAGCCGTAACCTTTTTTATTTTTGTCACTATAGACATATGAGGCTTATTTTTTGCGGGACGAGTTATGCTTTTTAATGACATAATTTATTTTACCATATATATAAATTAATAATAATAATAATAATATAGGGTACTGCAGAATAAGGAAACAATTCCAAGTGCAGTGTCATGATTTATTTTGTCACATTTGAAGAGAAAAGCTGACCTGCAATCGTAAGGGCGATCACTGTAAATAACAACCTTTAAATATCAAAAAAGATCAAAGATTATTTAGTGACTGACACACAAGACATGGACAATATTTAAAAACAATTAAAAAGGCAAACAAGGCCTGTATGTACGGGCCCCTTCCCTAAAGTTATAATAAACAATGGTGACTTGGCATAGGTATCAAGTTATACAGTAATAACCAGTGAACAATCAAAGTTACACCATTAATGGTATTAACACTACAGAATATCACCATGTAGTCCTAGCTGGACCACAGCCAATAACCCACATTGTATGTCACAAGTCAATTAATGCATCAATACAGTCCCTGTCGTCCCTAACCATGCAGAAAGAGCATTAGCACAGTATGAAAGTATGACCCACTGGTCCAGGGATGATCCCAAAACAATATCACCCCAATAAGCTAAGTGCCCCAAGTAATGAGGTCACCCTGCCGTCCAAATAGGGAAGGAGACCAAACCGAACCAAGCCTTACCCTGTCCTTAGTGGGAGAATCCCTGGCAGGATAAGTGGGGTCCGCTATTGGGAAAAATTTGCTGTAAGTACAAAAATAAGTGCTGGCAATAGCAGATCAAGCAATGAGAATAGTTATGGCGTCAGCTATAGGGGGGAGCCCAGGCTGAACCTCCACACGTTTCGTCACGGGGGTGACTTCATCAGGGGTAAGTCCGACATCTTGTGGACAGCTCCTCTATAAATACCTATGATAATGCAATAAAGCAATAAGGAAATATTACACACCCGTGTGCGGATTACCATGGTTAGGGACGACAGGGACTGTATTGATGCATTAATTGACTTGTGACATACAATGTGGGTTATTGGCTGTGGTTCAGCTAGGACTACATGGTGATATTCTGTCAGTGTTAATACCATTAATGGTGTAACTTTGATTGTTCACTGGTTATTACTGTATAACTTGATACCTATGCCAAGTACACCATTGTTTATTATAACTTTAGGGAAGGGGCCCGTACATACAGGCCTTCTTTGCCTTTTTAATTGTTTTTAAATATTGTCCATGTCTTGTGTGTCAGTCACTAAATCTTTGATCTTTTTTGATATTTAAAGATTGTCTGTTATTTACAGTGATCGCCCTTACGATTGCAGATCAGCTTTACTCTTCAAATACACATATTGTGATTGACATGCTAGGGGCACATCCTCATATTTATTAAGTGGTGCCCTCAGCTACCCCCCTTTTTTATTTCTATGATTTTTCTTTTCTTGGCACTCAACACCAACTTTGGGCGCACCCAGCGCAATATGACCGCACGAGCGCCAACTATGGACGCACGCTGCACCGACTATGGACCGCACCAGCGCCAACTATAGACGCACGCTGCACCGACTATTGACCGCGTTGCACCGACTATGGACCGCACCCAGCACCAACTATAGACCGCACATACAGCCTTCTTTGCTTTTAATTGTTTTTAATATTGTCCATGTCTTGTGTGTCAGTCACTAAATCTTTGATCTTTTTTGATATTTAAAGATTGTCTGTTATTTACAGTGATCGCCTTACGATTGCAGATCAGTTACTCTTCAATATACATATTGTGATTGACATGCTAGGGCACATCCTCATATTTATTAAGTGGTGCCTCAGCTACCCCCTTTTTATTTCTTGATTTCTTTTCTTGGCACTCAACACAACTTGGGCCGCACCCAGCGCAATATGGACCGCACCGAGCGCCAACTATGGACGCACGCTGCACGACTATGGACCGCACCCAGCGCCAACTATAGACCGCCGCTGCACCGACTATGACGCACGTTGCACCGACTATGGACCGCACCAGCACCAACTATAGACCGCACCAGCGCCAACTATGCATGCACGCTGCACGACTATGGACCCACGCTGACGTATATGGACCGCACGCTGCACCGACTATTGGACCGCCGCTGCACCGACTATGGACCCCCTGCCGTGAGATCAAGTTGTCCCAAAGTACAGGAACCCTTTAAATGAAAACATGGATGCCTAGATAAGAAAAAATTAAATTTACTGGAAAGTACTTGTGACAAATCCTCTATTTAAAAAATCCTGATAAAAGCTGGTCTGAGCTTTATCTTCTATCCCTGAACATCACATCCACTCCTCTCACAGTCCCTCGCATCCATTCCTCCGAATCACGCTAAATCCTAGGTCACAGCAAGGGACTATTGTTTTGATGTTGTGGTGTAAAATCACAACGTTTTATAGTCCCCCCCCCAAATTGTTTAATATTAAAATAAATTATTTCATGGTAGATTATATCCCACACTGTGATTGACCTATTTTAATGTCACTACAGCTCGGAGATGGGAGTAGTGTAAGTGATCAGATCTGATCTGCCCAATGAAAAATCTGTCACTAAAATCATGTCAAACCAGCTCAGAGATGGGAGTAGTGTATGTGATCAGATCTGATCTGCCCAATGAAGAATCTGTCACTACAATCATCACTACAATCATGACCTATAATAACGTCACACCAGCTCAGAGACGGGAGAAGTGTAAGTGATTAGATCTGATCTGCCCAATAGAGAATCCATCACTGCAATAATGTCATGCCAGCTTGGAGATGGTAGTGGTGTAAGTGATCCGATCTGCCCAATGAAGAATTCATTACTACAATTATGTCACGCCAGCTTGGAGACGGAAGAAGTGTAAGTGATCAGATCCGATCTGCCCAATGAAGAAGCTGTCACTACTGATTGTATGTGATGGGCAGACAATATCACAGAGCAGAGTGAATGCGGAAATTTCAGTCCTACATTTCCCTACCTGAGAGAAACGTAGCTTTAAGCTACCTGTGGCATGTTAATGCCCGTCGGGGTGAAGACTTTCTAGAACATGCGGTTGTACTTGCAGAGTTTTTAACCCTCATGTTCATCTCATGCAGTGATAAGATGGAGACATGTACAAACAATGGACAAATGATATTTGCAGCTTCTTGGTACCGCTTCTTGGTCAGAGAGAGGTTAAGCGATTTTGGAGCCATTTTTTTCATGCCTTTGTATTACATCTGATCACAGTCTGCACCTCTGTCCTATCAGTCTACTCATCCGGACCGGCGGCAATGTCTGGACGAGGTGCAGTTACTGTCGGTAGTCAATGGCCAACAAATCAGGAGAAATGAGGAGAAATCGGGACAGATCCTCAATGGCCAGTGCCCTCCGATCCTGCTCGAGTCTCCCGGACAGCTCCTTTATTCCAGGTCTAGCGTGCGAGGCGGCACACAGCCTTGATCAATAGAAGTGTATGTAGTGGGTGTGGTCTTGAGTGGGTGTGACCTTGATCAATAGAAGTGTATGTAGTGGGTGTGTCTGATAGTGGACGTGCTCGCTCAAAAGAAGTGTATGGGTGTGTGACTGGTAAGTGTTGCCAGTTAATTGGAGTGGCTCGATCAGTAGAAGTGTATAGAGTGGGTGTGTCTGACTAGTGGGCGTGGCCTTCTAGTGGGTGCGGCATTGCTCAATAGAAGTGTATGGAGTGAGTGTATCTGACTAGTAGGTGTGGTCATCTAGCATAACTGCGGACAATTGACTGCCGTTCCCAGCTCTGAAACCCACAAATCCTTACAGAGCACAGTGCGTGTACTGGGAGGACTGAGAAGTCTGCAAGTCACTGAGTCACACAGAGTGACTGCAGAATTATCAATTTAGACCGGACAAACCGTCTCAGAATGACCTATCCTTGGGATGAACTGATGGGGGTCCGAAACCCGGCACTCCCACCAATCAACTGGTATCTATGGTTGCTGGACGTACACAGTGCACAGAGAGGAACAGCGCTGTGTAGTGGCCGCTCTCTGCTACTGCACTAAAGACTGAGACTGGATGGAAGCCCCCCCACCCCTCTCATACTGATGACTTATCTGAGGGACAGATCATTAATAGTAGAGAAGTGGACAACCCCTTTAGGACTCTCTGAATATATGGATATATACATTTCTTTGTATTCTTGTTATATATACGGGTTATTTAAAATAATGATATAAAACAAATAACAGAGACCTTTACCTGCTTAAATGGAGATTTGTCCTGAACCCCTTTTGCCCCCACGAAGACCCAGCTGTCCCTGAAGGCGACGTCCTTGGCCGAGGAGCTGCCGAGCTCCATGAACATCTTCCTGGCGTCTTCATCCATTCTTGAAGATGAGACAGAAGCTCAGATCGGTTCACAATACAGAAGATTCAGCTCTGGATACTCGGATAAACTCTCTCTTCACTCACTTTGTGGCTGGATCATCATAAGAAGCCAAAAGCACCAGAGTCCCTTCATGGATCGGGCGCAGGAAGTTCATCAGCTCCACTACGTCTAAAGACAAAAAATGGCGACTAAGTGACGTGAACAGAGCATTAAACACATTGGACATTAGACGACACATTGGATTAGATTCTAGGTGACAGGGACAGTTGTAGTTTTCAATAAATATGCCGCGTACAAAGACGGCATAATTACCTTGCGAGGTCACAGAAAGTCGCCAATCTACACTATGATTATACCTCGGAGCGATCATCTTTACTTCACCTTTACTGTCCACGTGTGAAGCAGGACGGCCGCCATATTTAACCCTAACAAAGGGCACTTAGGTACGTTCTACCATTGGGTCCACGTCTACAGAGCAGGGAAAGAAGATCTGATCGCTGCTGTTCATCCACTTAAAATGTCACCGACAGCAACATTGTAATTGGGCAGAATTAAATATTATATACGTGTTGGTATATTTATTCTATTCACCTCCTATTCCTGGTATAAAAATCTACAAATAAAAAGGTAACATGTTTGGTGCCACCGGGTACAAAAAAAAAAAGTGATGGCTCTTGAAAGATCGAAAAAGAAAAGGTCAAAAACTAAAATTGACTGTGGGAGAAAGGGAGTAAGGATCCCGAGTAGGAGACGGTCCTCCAAATGTTCCTGAATACATCACAGTGCAGATATGGAGAACGCCCCGCTATATTGTCTCACCCCGGCAGGACGTTACCCCGAGTCTCACACGGCCGCTCTACTCACATTTCATCTTCACAGCAGAGCTTTCGTCTATTGACGTTGGTTGCTCCGCTCACCACTCGGAAGGCAAAATGCTTGTCGGGGCAGGGCTGCGGCAACCCACGTTTATATTTCCTTGGACGGGGATCTGCGAGGAAAGACAGATGGAAATCACAGATTGACGGAGACATGACAGCTTGGTTTAGTGAACAATTATTAACCTAAATTGTGGCCGCTGTATCAAGGCTAACTCAAATTTAAAAAACACCTATGTATGAATGCGTTTTTTAGCCCAAAGTATTGGTACAAAATATCACTTTATTGGAATAATATTGATACAATCATTAAAACAATTTATACATGACAGAAATTCTCAATTATATCCCATAAAGAAACCAAGACACCCCATCTTTATTTCATTGTTCACTACAAAGGACATTACTCGTTTAATGCTTAATACATTATAGGGTTAATTGCTTTTATGGTGCCCAGTATAGCCTAACTTAAGGTGCCTTAAATCCTGAATAAAGTGCAAAATGTGCAAAAATGCGTGTAACAATAGT
>JARQOC010003793.1:0-13972 GCA_033576535.1 Allobates femoralis | reverse complement strand
TGCGGTCCTGCAGTGACCCCAGATACATTCAGGGATCACTTCCTGTGAGTGGTTGGCAAGCGATGCCAACCACAGAAAGTGATCATTTGTGCTGCAGCTCGTTGGGACATAGCACAAGCGATCGGACAGTGCAGCACTGTGGCACCCTATGGGGCAGTGTAAAATAAAGAATGAATGAAAAATAAAGTTTTTCAAAATATGAAAAAAAACACAAAAGTTCAAATCACCCGCCTTTTACCCCATTCAAAATAAAAGTATTAAAAAATTTAAAAATACACACCGATCTATCAAGATATAAAATCAATCAGAACAGTAAACTGCGTAATGGAAAAAAGGGTCCAAACAGCAAAATTACATTATTTTGGATGCTGCAACATTGTAATAAAATGCAATAACGGACTATCAAAACAGCGCATCCACCCACAATTGGTATCACTAGAAATGTCAGCTCAAGCTGAAAAAAATAAGTCATCACACAGCCCCAGATCCTGAAAAATGAGAATGCTATGGGTCGCAGAACATCACACATGCAAACAGTAAAAGTATACATGTTTGGTATTTATGAACACGTACCGAATCGAGGCATCATACCATCACATCAGTTTTACCATATAGTAAACATGGTGGAAAAAAAAGCCCCCCCTCAAAAAAAAAAAATGTGTAATTTCACTTATTTTTGCAATTTCACCACACTCAGAATTTTTTCCCACTTTCTTGTACACCATAGGGTAAAATAAATGATTTCCTCTTAAAGTACAACTCGTCCTGCAAAAAAAAAGCCCTCATATGGTATATTCATTGAAAAATAAAGAAGTTATGGCTCTTAGAAGAAGGGGAGGAAAAAAACAAAAATGCACCAGGTGGTGAAGGAGTTAAAGTGTAACAAATTTTATTTTTCATATGCTATAGTAATTGTTTGGTAACATTTCTCAGTTTATGTCTGACACCTTATAGTCCTTTCGATTTCTCAATTTTAATGGACAAAAGAAATTATCCTTGAGTGTGAGTGGTTTATAAACCCATAACTCTCTCCTGAACATATGCACTGCTCTTCTGGTGATCTAGTTTAACCCCTTCACTACCTTTGATGTACATGTACATCATAGTTCGCCTCCCACCATATGATGCGAGCTCACTCTGCGAGCCTGCATCCTCCCTCCCACATCTCAACTGATGTCATCAGCTGAGATGTGTATCTAACAGCGCCGATCAGATCTGGGACCAGATCTCTGCTGGTAACCCTTTGGATGACAGTAAATGACAGTGCAATCCAAAGCCCTGCAGCCGGGATCGCGCTGTTCCCCGCCGTGATAGCAGGTACTGTGAAGTGAATCATGGGATCTACACTGTTACTTGACAGCCCAGGGTCCTGAAGCTGTCCTGATTCACTTCTTTCTGGTGATGATCCAGTAACATGATTGTCAGGGAGTGATCACTTCCCTCTGCCTTTCGAGGAGCAGCTCATCTAAAAACAGGATAAGTGATTGGTGTGTGCAGCACTAAAGACCTCTGTTGCCAGTGTAAAATATTTTTTAAAAAAGGCGCTTTTAAAAGTATGAAAAAAAATGAAAGTTCAAATCAATCTCATTTTGCACAACTGAAAATAAAACTATTAGAAAAATGTAAAAAATGCACATATTTGGTATCGCCGCATTCATAAATATCCAATCTATCAAAACATAAAATTAATTAATCAGATCGGTAAACTACGTAATGTAAAAAAGTCCAAACACCAAATTACTTTTTTTTGGTCGCTGCAACATTGCAATAAAATGCAATAACAGGCAATCAAAACATCACATCTACCCAAAAATGGTATTATTAGAAATGTCAACTCAAGATGCAAAAAATAAGCCATTACACAGCCCCAGATCCCGAAAAATGAGAATGCTATGGGTCGCAGAACATCACACATGCAAACAGTAAAAGTATACATGTTTGGTATTCATGAACACGTACCGAATCGAGGCATCATACCATCACATCAGTTTTACCATATAGTAAACATGGTGGAAAAAAAAGCCCCCCACCCTCAAAAACAAAAATGTGTAATTTCACTTATTTTTGCAATTTCACCACACTCAGAATTTTTTCCCACTTTCTTGTACACCATAGGGTAAAAGAAATTATTTCCTCTTAAAGTACAACTCGTCCTGCAAAAAAAAAGCCCTCATATGGTATATTCATTGAAAAATAAAAAAGTTATGGCTCTTAGAAGAAGGGGAGGAAAAAACAAAAATGCGCCAGGTGGTGAAGGAGTTAAAGTGTAACAAATTTTATTTTTCATATGCTATAGTAATTGTTTGGTAACATTTCTCAGTTTATGTCTGACACCTTATAGTCCTTTCAATTTCTCAATTTTAATGGACAAAAGAAATTATCCTTGAATGTGAGTGGTTTATAAACCCATAACTCTCTCCTGAACATATGCACTGCTCTTCTGGTGATCTAGTTTAACCCCTTCACTACCTTTGATGTACATGTACATCATAGTTCACCTCCCACCATATGATGCAAGCTCACTCTGCGAGCCTGCATCCTCCCTCCCACATCTCAACTGATGTCATCAGCTGAGATGTGTATCTAACAACGCCGATCAGATCTGGGACCAGATCTCTGCTGGTAACCCTTTGGATGACAGTAAATGACAGTGCAATCCAAAGCCCTGCAGCCGGGATCGCGCTGTTCCCCGCCGTGATAGCAGGTACTGTGAAGTGAATCATGGGATCTACACTGTTACTTGACAGCCCAGGGTCCTGAAGCTGTCCTGATTCACTTCTTTCTGGTGATGATCCAGTAACATGATTGTCAGGGAGTGATCACTTCCCTCTGCCTTTCGAGGAGCAGCTCATCTAAAAACAGGATAAGTGATTGGTGTGTGCAGCACTAAAGACCTCTGTTGCCAGTGTAAAATATTTTTTAAAAAAGGCGCTTTTAAAAGTATGAAAAAAAATGAAAGTTCAAATCAATCTCATTTTGCACAACTGAAAATAAAACTATTAGAAAAATGTAAAAAATGCACATATTTGGTATCGCCGCATTCATAAATATCCAATCTATCAAAACATAAAATTAATTAATCAGATCGGTAAACTACGTAATGTAAAAAAGTCCAAACACCAAAATTACTTTTTTTTGGTCGCTGCAACATTGCAATAAAATGCAATAACAGGCAATCAAAACATCACATCTACCCAAAAATGGTATTATTAGAAATGTCAACTCAAGATGCAAAAAATAAGCCATTACACAGCCCCAGATCCCGAAAAATGAGAATGCTACGGGTTGTGGAAAAAGTTCTTTAAAACTTCTGATTCTTTCTCACCACTTAGGTAACAGTAATAGTAAACAGTAATAGTACACATGTTTGGCATCTATGAACTCTTACCAACCTGAGGCATCATACCGACATCAATCGCCTATTTTCCTATTTCTGTCTCTAAGCTCTCTCTATTGATGTATTTCTATTATTTTTATTTCCCTCCTATCTCCTGTAAGCTTCAAATAAAGAGAATCATCCATCTGTCACTCACACTGATTTCTCTACTGCCCGCCCCAACTCAATGATTGAATATTCATGCTTCATGACACTGTCCTGCCTCCTCTGTGATCTGCCTGTTGTGTGACTCATTCACAGCAGACAGAGAAGGGAGGGGAGGAGGGAGGAGTTTAGCTGCAGCTCTTCATGTCATTGTGTGAATGAGACATATGTGTAGTGTGTGCTCTGAGATATTTCTATGTGATTATAAGAACATTTCATCATTTGCTCAGCAGATACACACACTGCATATCTTCAGGAAAACCAAAGTGTATATATATACACATAGAAATCTTACAGGCTGCAGCACAAAACCCTTCCCCCCTCCCAGCCCAGAGCACAGAGGGGAGGAAGTGAACACAAGCATGGATGGGGGTGGATTAGGGAACGAGTACCTTAATATTCGTGCTCACTATACTTGCAACGAGTAGGTAGCGGTACTCGCTACTCATTGCGAGTATAGCGAGTACTAATACTTTCGCAGTGTATCTATAGATACACTGCGAAAATAGTCTAAAAGTGATTAAAAGTTGTTAAAAAACTAATAAACTTACATACTCACCTTCCGACGCAGTAGTGTAGGCCCACCCGTATATGGTTACATGCCCGTATTCAGTGTGAACTAATCTGAGTGATAATGAACGTATCTGCTTCACACACATTGTAGTGAGGACACCTTGTGGAAGGGTTCTGAATTTTTTTTAACCAGAATTTTCTTTTAAAGTATATTTGAAAGTTTATTAAAATCACTTGCTCTACATTATAATTAAATTCAAATTTAAACGGCATTTACGCTTTTTGATGGAGGTTGCATGCAAGATTAAAATGGAGTTGAGATTTTGGTCAATATTAAAGATACCTTTAAAGGTTTTTGCCACGTAATATAAGAGCAGCATGAGAAATGTAGGCAGATTATTATCCATCATTCAATACCATCTGATTGACTTTATATTTTTTATGCAGCTAGAAACACACAGTCAGTATATTTAAGGACTGTCTTCAGCTTAAAAAAGAACAAGGAGTCCTGTAAGTTATTGCATAGTGCTGTCTGAGCTCTGCTCTCAACATCAGGGTCTGTGTGGATTACATGAATAGACGAAAGGTTGTGAGAAAATTTATAAAGGAAAATATGTGGTTAATACAGGACTAGTGTCACCACCCAGTGCACATGGGCAAGTGCTGGGGTCCTGGTAACACAAGGGGGCCCACTTTCCATAGCAGATGGGGCCAGCTGAGTCTGACATCTGTTCATTATAGTGATGTTTGCACTGCGCATGGGATAAAGAGGCTGCCATGCATAGTGCAAACAGGAACTTACCAAAAGAAGCATGACACACTATGAGGAGAGAAGATCATCCAATCATGCCAAGTATGCCAAGACTCCATTTGACACTTCTGTCTTCAGCATTGGAACCACACATGGCTGGTGAGTATAATCTGTTTGTGTCTGTCTTCCCATTTAAAAAGATGAGAGAGGTCTGCAATTGACATCATAGGTAGATCTCAACTACGACAGAAATGAGAAAACAAATCCTGAAAATCACATTGTCTGATTTAGAAATATTTTTCTTTACATTTTGCTGGAAAATAAGTATTTGGTCACCTACAAACAAGCAAGACTTCTGGCTCTCACAGATCTGTAACTTCTTTAAGAGGCTCCTCTGTCCTCCACTCATTACCTGTAGTACTGGCACCTGTTTGTACTTGTTATCAGTATAAAAGACACTGTCCGCAACCTCAAAAAGTCACACTCCAAAGTCCACTATGGTGAAGACCAAAGAGCTGTCAAAGGACACCAGAAACAAAATTGTAGCCCTGACCCAGGCCGGCAAGACTGAATTTGCAATAGGCAAGCAGCTTTGTGTAAAGAAACCAACTGTGGCAGCAATAATTAAAAAATGGAAGACATACAAGACCACTGATAATCTCCCTTGATCTGGGGCTCCATGCGAGATCTCACCCACTCGGGTCAAGATGATCTCAAGAACGGTGAGCAAAAATCCCAGAACCACATGGATGGACCTAGTTAATGACCTGCAGAGAGCTGGGACCAACTTACACAGGCTACCATCAGTAACACAATATGCAGACTGGGACTCAGATCCTGCAGTGCCAGATGTGTCCCCCTGCTTAAGCCACTACATGTCCGGGCCCATTGGACATTTGCTAGAGTGCATTTGGATAATCCAGAAGAGTATTGGGAGAATGTCATATGGTCAGATGAAACCATAGTAGAACTATTTGGCAGAAATACAACTAATTGTGTTTGGAGGAGAAAGAATGCTGAGCTGAATCCAAAGAACACCATGCCTACTGTGAAAAATGGGGGTGGCAAAATCATGCTTTGGAGCTGTTACTCTGCTAAGAGACCAGGATGACTGACACGTGTACATGAAAGAATGAATGGGGCCATGTATCGTAAGACTTTGAGTGCAAACCTCTTTCCATCAACAAGGGCATTGAAGAAGAAACATGGCTGGGTCTTTCAGCATGACAATGATCCCAAGCACACCGCCAGGGCAATGAAGAATTGGCTTCGTAAGAAGCATTTCAAGGTCCTGGATTGGCCTAGCCACTCTCCAGGTCTAAACATTATAGAAAACCTTTGGAGGGAGTTGAAAGTCCGTGTTGCCCAGCGACAGCCCCAAAACATTATTGCTCTAGAGGAGATCTGCATGGATGAATGGGCCAGCATACCAGCAACAGTGTGTGCCAACCTTGTGAAGACTTACAGAAAACGTTTAACCTCTGTCATTGCCAACAAAGGATATATAACATAGTATTGAGATGAACTTTTGTTATTGAACAAATACTTATTTTCCACCAAAATTTGAAAAACCTTCGTTCCAAGTCAAGCGGCCGTCACACGCTTAGATATCGCTAGCGATATTGTAAGCGATCACGTGCACGCGCAATCGCTTACAATATCGCTCACATCGCTGGTGAGATGTCACACAGACAGGCTCACCAGCGATGTGGAGCCACGATCTCGCTGGTTACTATGGTACACATCGGGTTACTAGGCGCCGCGCGGCGCTTAGTAACCCGACGTGTACCATAGTTACCATCTCCCAGCATAGGCTCTGCCGCTGGGAGATCGTTCATCGTGGTGTTATACACCACGATGAAGCAGATTGTGACATCGTTCATCGCTAGATCTGAGCTCCGGAGCTCAGATCTGCGATGTCACGATCAAGCGATTTTACATCGTAAATCGCTTGATTACATGCAACGATTTTAAGCCCGATATCGCTTAAGCGATCAATAAGGAGATCGCTTAAACGATATCGGGCAAGAAATCGTTGCGTGTGACGGCCGCTTCAGACTGTGTGATTTTCAAGATTTGTTTTCTCATTTTGTCTCTCATAGTTGAGGTCTACCTAAAATGTCAATTACAGACCTCCCCCATCTTAATTGGGAGAACTTCCACAATTGTTGTCCAACTAAATACTTATTTTCCTCCACTCTAGTGTTAACGCATGGTGCACTTAAGTGTCAATGCGTTTTTTAACAAAACATGCGTTTTTGTTCAGCATCCGAAAAAACACTGCATGCAGCGTTTTTGGGTACTGTAAAAAAACACATGCGTTTTTAAAAAAAACGATGTAAGTGCGTCGTAGTGTGTGACACCGTGATATCAGTGTAAGATATCGTGAGCTTGCACAGTGCAGATTTGAGAACATGTTCTCAAATCAGACGATCTGCGATAATGCCATCTGCTGCATTGTGCGGTGTGACACCGCGATAACGATGTGTTTCTCCCATTCAGCGCTGTGAAAACAAGGAATCCTAACGACCGCTATTCACAATCTCACCCCGGAATCCCCACAATGTTGTAGATGATATCTCAACGTGACACATCTACACTCCAATCACGATCCAAATCTCTGTGCAAGCACTCTCCCATGACTTCTATGCGATATCCTACGCGATATTGCGACGTGTGATGGTACCATTAAAGGCACACACTGAGACTTTTTAACCCTGGGCCCACAAACACATGAATCTGGCCTTGGATTAAATCTCCAAGATATGAAGATATTTGAAACACCCTCAATGTCGTATCCCTTCAAAAAGTGTGTGCAAGTATACCTGAAAAAGGTGATGCTTTGATGTTGTTTTCTGTGCAAAAGGTGGACACACCAATATGTTAATTTGATTTAGATTTAACCTTTGCTCATTTAATTTGCCACTTGTTAATTGCTGAAAATAAACCAACATTTCTTTCTCAAAGCACTCTTACTTTCCAGCATTTTCTCCACTCTTGCTCAAAAATTTTTCACAGTAGTATATATATATACATATATACAAGAAGTAATTATGAAAACATGGAATTTATAGTATATTGCATCGATGAAAAAATGGAAACTAAATTTTTAAAACGTTTATTCTTAGTGTAATGTCATTTGCATGACTTAGCATATTATCAACAAGGTTTTTAATGGTTATTGAGTAATATTCTGCCATGCTGAATGAATGTACTTGGGCATGCAGATCTTCAAGATCCATAGCTGACAACTCTCTTTGCAATTGCCAACCAATGACCTCCTCAATGTTTGTGATGGGAGATAAGTCCAGGGAAGCTGCAGGCCATGGTAGCATTTAAAGACCACCCAGACTGTTCAGAGTAGCATAAGCAACATGTGATTTTGTGTTGTTGTTCTGAAACTTGGCTCCTATAATACATTGGAGAAATGGCCTTTCCTTTGGCTCCACAGCCAAATCAATGTAAGATTAACATGTTATCACACTGGGAAGGGCGCCAGATACCAAGTATTATGCCCCCACACCCAGGGGCGTAACTACAGTAGGTGCAGGGGTTGCGATCGCACCCGGGCCCTGCAGCTTAGGGGGCCCCAAAAGTTCCTTTGGCCCATAGAAAAAGATTAATACTTTTAAAGATTTCCAATAATTGGGGGCCCCGTTGGAGCTTTCGCATCGGGGCCCCTGAGCCTGAAGTTACGCCACTGCCCACACCCTAATCTCTAGAACAGAACCAATGTGATGTTCTCTCGTGAAGGCCTCTTCAAGACATTGCCTATATGGTTTTAAAGTTTCAGAGGCTCGCATGTAGCGATCCATTCTATATTGTAAATAAAATCTGATATCCCATATCAAGCTTGAGGTATCAAACGCTGAACATTGACTAAACATATCCTCAGAAAGCATTTTTGCAAATTTGGTCTGAATCAGATGTCCAACTAGAGTTGTTCTATTGACCTTATTTTCTAACATGACAAAGTCGTGCCATATGTTGCTACTCTGAGCAACATACATAGCCTAAACATGCTACCATGGCCAGCAGTGCCACTGGACTTGTCTCTCATCAGCACATCATTGATCATCATGAGAGACATCAATGCTTGTCTGCCAGCAATGAATCTAAATGATTGGTGGGTCCAAGTTCAGTCAGCTTGGCAGAACATTCCTCATTAGATCATTCCCAACCTCACTGATAGCATGTCATGGTGTGTAGTGTGGTATTTCTACACATGGCACTCATACTCAATACTAAATAGACTGAGCTGTTTTGACAAATTTGCTTTCATTATTTTCATCAAATGCTCAACATGTTTATTGATTCTGTGATTTTAATAATCCTACTGCTTTCTGTGTGAAGGTGCATTGCCAATGTCAAGAAGTGTGTGTGTGTGTATATATATATATACATACGTGCATATATACAGGTGTATCTCAATGACTTAGGGCCCTTTCACATCAGCGTTTTTCATAATTCGCGGCATTTGCGGTATTGACCGTTAATACCGCATTCATACCGCAACTGTCACTTGCGGTAAAATCCGCATGTAACCGCATTTGCCAGTTGCGGCACAAATGCGGTAAAATCCGCATTGCCGCAACTGGCGTTGAAATTTGTAAAAAAACCGCACTTGCCGCAAGTGCCGCAAGTCCCATAGGAAATGAATGGGGCTTGCCGCATTCTTGCCGCAAGTGTGCCGCAAGTGTGCCGCAAGTGCGGCAAACGCGGTTTTTCCCGCACTTTAAGTACCCGCCCACAGGTATATAAAGAAATTTTTTTTTTTGTTGTCCAAGCATTCTTTGCCAGTTTTTGGAGTGGACACTGCTTGGATTGTGGACCTATTTTCCTTGGATTTCCGTGGATTGTCTTTTATTCCCTGGATTTTATTTATTTATTTTTTTTTTTTTCTGCATTTTTGCATTTCCTGGACTTTCATCTTTCTCCGGAATTTTACTGCAAGATGGCGATGTCGTTCCGTGCATTGGATGCCCATTTTAAAAGGGTTTTCGCAATTGCACGCGTTGTGGGACTTGCATACCACAATGAGCGACGAAGACAAAGACTGCGACAGAGACGGCGGCGATTTTGGGTGCACCCCATCACATCAAGGCGAATGACTCGTGGTGTGTTCTGCACTTTATACGAAGAACTGCGGAACCATCCTGATAAATTCCGGGACTATCTTCGGATGACCATCGAAAGTTTTGACGAACTTCTTGGACGCGTTCGAGGACTCATCACCAAAGAAGACACCAGATTCCGGCGGGCGATTTCTGCAGAGGAGCGACTAATGGTGACTTTAAGGTAATGCAAGTTTTTTTTGTTTTTTTTAAATGCTTATTGGCGTGTTTTTGTAGTTATTTTCACTTTTTTCTTTTTAAATAGAGCGCATTTTTTAAAATGTAGACTTTTTATGTTTGTTGTTATTCAGAGTCGAATTTTTTATTTTTAATTAAATATTTTTTTAAAATATAGATATATATTTTTTTTTAGTAAACTGGTCCTAAGTTTATTTACAAAGAACGGATTTTTTTTATTGTACTGTGCGTTTGTGTGTATATATATTATTAATAATTTATTTTTTTTCATTGGCTTTATTTTTTTAAAATGCATTATTGTAAGTATTCATGGCTGTTATTCTTGTAGTCATGTTCTATGTATTGGTCATTGACTGTAGATTTTTTTTTTTTTTTTAAATCTTATGTTTTTATTCAAAACTGTTGATAAATAATGTTCTTGTGAACGAATGTGTTGTTTTTGGTGGCTATGGCCACTGTAATTTTTTTTTTTTTAAATTCTCATAGTGCATTTGACTGCTTATGTTGCAGCCACGCTTTTTGATTTTGTCATTCACCGTATAATTATCATTGATCAGTATGTTTGTTTCTATTTTTTTCTATATAAACTGTTGATAAATGTATTATGAATGTAGGTTTTGCTTTATGGTGCTGTTCACACTGGTTGTGGTTTTTGATTTTTTTTTTTTAATTTGCATAGTGCAATATTTTTTTTTTTTTTTTGCAGACATACAATGTTTTATATCTATTGGTCATTCACTGTATAATTATTTGTCAGCTGTTTTTTTTTTTAAACAGTTGATAAATAATTATATTGTGAATGAACGTGTTGTTTTTGGCGCTGTGCACACTGGTTGTGTTTTGTGACTGTTTGCAGTGGTTATTTTTCTATAACTAAGGCTGGCTTCAGACTTGCAGATGCATCTGCAGTGTTTTGCAGATGCATCTGCAAGCATCTGCATGCAGACCGCGGCCCCTATGTTTATAATTGTGCGCACGGCGGTCTGCTGATGCTTGCGGACCGCCGTGCGCTCTCATTGCCCGCCATTATTGATATGTGCGCACGTGGATGCCTGTGCACAAATCACACAATCCTGGCCACACCATGGACCCGAGATGTCGTGTTCCCTGGTGCAGGCGAGAGTGTGTGATTTGTGCACAGGCATCTGCGTGCGCACAGATCAATAATGGCGGGCAATGAGAGCGCACGGCGGTCCGCAAGCATCTGCAGACCGCTGTGCTCACCATTATAAACATAGGGGCCGTGGTATGTATGCAGATGCATCTGCAAAAATCTGCAGATGCATCTTCAAGTCTGAAGCCAGCCTTAAAAATTCATGTTTTAAAACATGAAATGATGTTTTTTTTTTCTTGCAGTCATGCTCTGTGTTTTTTACATCTGCAGAAATATGATGTTTGTGTGAGAAGGTGGCGCTGCATTTGCTGTATAATGGCTGATTTGCATCACAGGCTCTATGCATTGTGTATGTTGCTTGCGGTCCTTCGCGTCAAGTGTAGTTCTGGCAGGTGCTGCAGATGTGTCACAATTGTAGTTATAACAAAATGGAAATACCTTTGATTTTTTTTTTTTTTTTTTTTTATGGACACAAGAGCTGCATCTGATGCACCTGCCAGAATGTGACTTGCTGTAAATGACCGCAGGCACCATACAAAATGTATGGGGCTTGCCGTATTCAGTCCATAAGTTGGGCATTATGTGTGTGGTCAGGCAGATGCAGCATCACCTCTTTTATTGGCCAAAAATATCACTGTGCTGCTGATGTGAAAAATTGCCTTTTACTGCATTATCATTAATTTAAGGCGTCATGCACACTGTGGGTGGGACTCATGCTCCCCCCATAGTGTCTGTGCAAGTGACTGCATTAGTATTAATGTAAGGTGTCATGCACACTGTGGGTGGGACTCATGCTACCCCATAGTGTCCGTGCAAGTGACTGCATTAGTATTAATGTAAGGTGTCATGCACACTGTGGGTGGGACTCATGCTACCCCCATAGTGTCCGTGCAAGTGACTGCATTAGTATTAATGTAAGGTGTCATGCACACTGTGGGTGGTACTCATGCTACCCCCATAGTGTCTGTGCAAGTGACTGCATTAGTATTAATGTAAGGTGTCATGCACACTGTGGGTGGGACTCATGCTACCCCCATAGTGTCCGTGCAAGTGACTGCATTAGTATTAATGTAAGGTGTCATGCACACTGTGGGTGGGACTCATGCTACCCCCATAGTGTCCGTGCAAGTGACTGCATTAGTATTAATGTAAGGCGACATGCACACTGTGGGTGGGACTCATGCTCCCCCCATAGTGTTCATGCAAGTGACTGCATTAGTATGGTTGCCTTCACATTAGCGTTCCCTTCCGCAGTGTTCAGCGGAGGGGAATCGCCATGTGTGCGCAGCGGCTGCAAGCTCCTATCTTTATAATGGGAGCGCACGGTGCTGCGCTTGACAGTGCATGACCGTGCGCACCCATTCACTCCCATATGTGATCTGTGCGCAGGCGGACGCCTACGCACAGATCACACACTCTCGTCCACACCAGGGACACAACATGTTGCGTCCCTGGTGCGGAAGAGACTGTATGATTTGTGCGCAGGTATCCGCCTACGCACAGACAACATATTGGAGTGAATGGATGCGCATGGTCATGCGCTGTCAAGCCCAGCACCGTGCACTCCCATTATAAAGATAGGAGCTTGGTGCCGCTGCGTTGACATTGCGGACCCCTCTGCAGAATGCTGCGTTTGGGTCCTCAAATGTGAACCCAGCCTTCTAATGTAAGGTGTCATGCACACTGTGGGTGGGACTCATGCTCCCCCCATAGTGTTCGTGCAAGTGACTGCATTTGTATTAATGTAAGGTCTTATGCACACTGTGGGTGGGACTCGTGCTCCCCCCTAGTGTTCATGCAATTGGCCTTTTAACATCATTATCAAGGTGAATTTGTCTGCTGATCCGACATGTGGTGCTGCATTTTTGGAATTGGCTGCATAATGCCTGACGTGGGCTGGATGCATTAAGCGCCATGTGTTGTGTAGGTTACTTGTGTTCTTTTATGGCAGGCATGGTTGTGCTGGAAGATGTGGCTGATGTGTCTTTGTCGTAATTTAAAAATAAACCAAAAAAAAGAGATTTTAAATTTTTTTTTTCCGCCACAAGTGCATCCTCCGATGCACCCAGCATAACCACACTTGATGCAAAGGACTTCAAGCAACATACACAATGCATGGGGCTTGCTTCATGTAGCCCACAAGTCAGCTTTTATGCGGATGATCTGTATGATGCTGTGTCTCATTCTGGATCTGCATAAAACATCATCTTGCAGCTGTGTTCACTTCATTCACAGTACAATGTTTGACAACAGTAAAGAGTGGGTTCACACTTGTGTACCACTCCGCAGTGTTCTGCGTAAGAGTGCTCTGCAATGTGAGTGCAGCCACTGCAAGCCCCTATGTTTATAATGGGAGTGCACAGTGCTGCTCTTGACTGCGTGCACTCCCCTTGACTGCCATATGTGATTTGTGTGCAGATGTATGTTTGCGCACAAATCACACACTGTCGTCCGCAACAGGAATGTAACATGCGTTCCTGGTGTGGAAAAGACTATGTGATTTCTGCACACAAATCACATATGGCAGTGAAGGGGAGTGCACGGTCATGCGCAGTCAAGTGCAGCACTGTGTGCTTCCATTATAAACATAAGGGTTTGGGTGGCTGCGCTCAGATTGCGGATGCCATACGCAGAACGTTGCACAGTGGAATGCAAATGTGAACAAAGTTTAACCCTGTTTAACTTTTTTTATTTTATTTTTATTTCAAATTGAATTTTTTTTTCATTTATCTGTTTATAAA
>JARQOC010003792.1:0-13976 GCA_033576535.1 Allobates femoralis | reverse complement strand
GTATGTGACTGTGTGTGCAATGCATGTGACTGTATGTGCAATGCATGTGACTGTGAGTGCAATGCATGTGACTGTGAGTGCAATGCATGTGACTGTGTGTGCAATGCATGTGACTGTAATGTATGTGACTGTGTGTGCAATGCATGTGACTGTGCAATGCATGTGACTGTGAGTGCAATGCATGTGACTGTGCAATGCATGTGACTGTGAGTGCAATGCATGTGACTGTGAGTGCAATGTATGTGACTGTGTGTGCAATGTATGTGACTGTGTGTGCAATGTATGTGACTGTGTGTGCAATGTATGTGACTGTGTGTGCAATGTATGTGACTGTGTGTGCAATGTATGTGACTGTGTATGTGGTGAGCAGGCTGTGTGTGCAGAATAATATTATCTGGAGCGGCTATGAGACGGCATTATGTTATTTGTAGCGGCTGTGAGGTGACATTATATTATCTGGAGCAGCTGTGAGGCGGCATTATATTATCTGGAGCGGCTGTGAGGTGGCATTATATTATCTGGAGTGGCTGTGAGGCGGCATTATATTATCTGTAGCGGCTGTGAGGTGGCATTATACTATCTGGAGTGGCTGTGAGGCGGCATTGTATTATCTGGAGCGGCTGTGAGGTGGCATTATATTATCTGGAGCGGCTGTGAGGCGGCATTATATTATCTGTAGCGGCTGTGAGGCGGCATTATATTATCTGGAGCGGCTGTGAGGCGGCATTATATTATTTGTAGCGGCTGTGAGGCGGCATTATATTATTTCTAGCGGCTGTGAGGCGGCATTATATTATCTGGAGCGGCTGTGAGGCGGCATTGTATTATCTGGAGCGGCTGTGAGGCAGCATTATATTATCTGGAGTGGATGTGAGGCGGCATTGTATTATCTGGAGCGGATGTGAGGCGGCATTGTATTATCTGGAGCGGCTGTGAGGCGGCATTGTATTATCTGGAGCGGCTGTGAGGCGGCATTATATTATCTGGAGCAGTTGTGAGGCGACATTATATTATCTGGAGCCGCTGTGAGGCGGCATTATATTATCTGGAGTGGCTGTGAGGCGGCATTGTATTATCTGGAGCGGCTGTGAGGTGGCATTACATTATCTGGAGCGGCTGTGAGGCGGTATTATATTATCTGGAGCGGCTGTGAGGCGGCATTATATTATTTGTAGCGGCTGTGAGGCGGCATTATATTATCTGGAGCGACTGTGAGGCGGCATTATATTATCTGGAGCTGCTGTGAGGCGGCATTATATTATCTGGAGCGGCTGTGAGGCGGCATTATATTATCTGGAGCAGCTGTGAGGCGGCATTATATTATCTGGAGCGACTGTGAGGCGGCATTATATTATCTGGAGCGGTTGTGAGGCGGCATTGTATTATCTGGAGCTGCTGTGAGGCGGCATTGTATTATCTGGAGCTGCTGTGAGGCGGCATTGTATTATCTGGAGCGGTTGTGAGGCGACATTATATTATCTGGAGCCGCTGTGAGGCGGCATTATATTATCTGGAGTGGCTGTGAGGCGGCATTATATTATCTGGAGTGGCTGTGAGGCGGCATTATATTATCTGGAGCGGCTGTGAGACGGCATTATATTATCTGGAGCGGCTGTGAGGCGGCATTGTATTATCTGGAGCTGCTGTGAGGCGGCATTGTATTATCTGGAGCTGCTGTGAGGCGGCATTGTATTATCTGGAGCTGCTGTGAGGCGGCATTGTATTATCTGGAGCTGCTGTGAGGCAGCATTGTATTATCTGGAGCGGTTGTGAGGCGACATTATATTATTTGGAGCCGCTGTGAGGCGGCATTATATTATCTGGAGTGGCTGTGAGGCGGCATTATATTATCTGGAGTGGCTGTGAGGCGGCATTATATTATCTGGAGCGGCTGTGAGGCGGCATTATATTATCTGGAGCGGCTGTGAGGCGGCATTGTATTATCTGGAGCTGCTGTGAGGCGGCATTGTATTATCTGGAGCTGCTGTGAGGCGGCATTGTATTATCTGGAGCTGCCGTGAGACGGCATTGTATTATCTGGAGCTGCTGTGAGGCGGCATTGTATTATCTGGAGCCGCTGTGAGGCGGCATTATATTATCTGGAGTGGCTGTGAGGCGGCATTGTATTATCTGGAGCTGCTGTGAGGCGGCATTATACTATAATGGAGGATCATATATACCTGAATGAGGGACATTAATACATAATGAAGGGGAGAGGGTCAATTTGTGAGTCTTTATAGGATTTAGAACATTATGTGGGACCCGTACATCTGACCAATGTGGGCGCGTGGGGGAAGGGGGGGCCCAGGTCCAAATTTCGCACCGGGGCCCTTCGGACTGTAGTTACACCACTGGCGGGACTCCGACTTCCTGTCCCGCAGCTCTGCCCGCCCCTCCTCTCCTCCTCATTACAGCAGCAGACGCACGGTGACGGCGGCCTTGGTGACCGGTGAGTTAGTGTGCAAAGCGCCCCCCCCCCCCGGTCCGCATACTGGGCCCTGTATACACCACCACTGGGCCCTGTATACAGCACCACTGGGCCCTGTATACACCACCACTGGGCCCTGTATACACCACCACTGGGCCCTGTATACACCACCACTGGGCCCTGTATACAGCACCACTGGGCCCTGTATACACCACCACTGGGCCCTGTATACACCACCACTGGGGCCTGTGTATACCACCACTGGGGCCTGTATATACCACTGGGGCTGCTGTATATACCGCTGGGGCTTGTATATACCGCTGGGGCTTGTATATACCGCTGGGGCCTGTATATACCACTGGGGCTGCTGTATATACTGCTGGGGCTTGTATATACTGCTGGGGCCTGTATATACCACTAGGGCTGCTGTATATACTGCTGGGGCCTGTATATACCACTGGGGCTGCTGTATATACTGCTGGGGCCTGTATATACTGCTGGGGCTGCTGTATAACCCCTGGGACTGCTGTATAACCCCTGGGGCTGCTGTATTACCCCTGGGGCTGCTGTATTACCCCTGGGGCTGCTGAATTACCACTGGGGCTGCTGTCTTACCACTTGGGTCTGTATATACCACTGGGGGGCCTGTATACCACACTGCTGGGGGCTGTATACCTGTGCTGGGGTCCACCCTCGGCTTATACACGAGTCAATAGGTTTTCCCAGGTTTTGGGGCAAAAGTAGGGGGGTCGGCTTATACACGGCTCGGCTTATACACGAGTATATACGGGTAGTAATCCTACAATGTCTGCTGGACATGGTATGAGGAGGTTTATGGCTCAGTCAGTACACACTCCATACTTCATGGTAAGGGGAGGGTTTATGGCTCAGTACACACTCCATACTTCTTGTTATTAACCAGTTAATGCTCTCTTGTCCACCGCACAGCAGTGTCAAAAGAGGACAACAGCGAGACAAGCAGCAACATGGCATCAGAGAGTCCCTGACCTCGAAATAGAAGATCCTCAGATCCTGGTATTGTGACATAATATTAAGAATAATACTTTTTGCATTTATATTATGAACTCCACAGCACTTTACATACATCATGAACACTGTCCCCATTGGGGCTCACAATGTAAACATCCTATCAGTATGTCTCTGCAGTGTGGTTGGACGAACCTTTTATAGGTCCCCGTTAAATTAAATTTACTTTCAAAGTGTGTTGACATTTTTATTCCCAGACATATTTCGGGGGGGGGGGGGGGGGAAGGGGGCGCCGTTTGCCTTACCTGCCTAGGGCACCAAAATGCCTTGTCCCGGCACTGGGTACTTGTTACAAGTATAGCGAGTCCTATTTAAGTCAATGGTGAAGCGAGTATTGCGATTAATTCCTCTGTTGCTGGACCCTATAAAGAGGTCTGGCAGCTGAGGAAAAACCTGCAATTCCCTAATTCATTGTTTAGAAGCCAGCGGTAAAAAGCCGTAAGCTGTAAATTCAAACGAGATTCTCCCAGATTGCCCCGATCCGATGCAATCCGGTACCACAGACACCCATGTTACGTTGCCCCAGATTGACCCAGACCGGTTTTGTCTGATTTTTATAAGTGTATCAAATCGGATTCTCCCAGATTGCCCTGGTCCGGAGCAATCTGGCGCCATGTAACATGGGACTCTATGGTACCGGATTGCAGCGGACCGGGGCAATCCGGGAGAATCCGGTTTGACTTTACAGCTTACGGCTTTTTACCGCTGCCTTCTAAACAATGAATCAGGGAATTGCAGGTTTTTCCTCTGCTGCCAGACCTCTTTATAGGGTCCAGCAGCAGAAGAATTGCATTTCCCATGATTTACATTGGACTCATTACTGTGTGGGTAATCGCTAGGATACTCGCAGAGTAACGAGTAGCCTGAGTACCCTACTATTCAGCGAGTAATGAATAGTAACGAGTAGACTCGCTCATTCCTACTCACGTTATTTTGAGTTTCAGCTCATGACAGATATCCTGACATTTTTCTTTCAAATTTGCTGGTATTATTCAGAATTCATTATTCTATCAATAATAGAAGCCATCCTGAACTAGATAGAGGAGAACAGGCCAACCCATTTCTTTTTCCTTATCATACATCTGCAAAACATTGTCCCACTTGCCTCTTGACTGATCATTAGCAAACTGTAGACAGGCATCAATGTTTTTTCGGAAAGCAGTGGCTCTCTCTGTCAATTCCTGCTATGTACACCATTGCTGTTCAGTGACCATCTGATGATGGACCTAGCTAATGTGAGAGAGCCTTTAGTTGCTTAGAGGTTACCTTGGGTTCCTTTGTGAGACTGCAGATTATTATACACATTGATCTTTGAGTGATTATTGTTAGTCGACCAATCCTAGCGAGAGTAATAATAGTTTGGAACACTCTGCCTTTGTTCACAATCTGTCTGGATGTGGATTGGTGGAAGCAAACTCTTTAGAGATGGTTTTGTTATCTTTCTCAGCCAAAGGAGCATTCACAACTCTTAAGGGTCCGTTACACGCTACAATATTGTTAATGATATCGTTGGTACACCACAGCTTTTGGGGCGATGCAGCAACGTGTAACGACGTTGCAATGATGTCGTTGTATGTGACACCCAGATACGACCAACGATAAGTCGTTGATCGTTGATTGTAGATTTATGAACATGTTCAAAGACCTGTCGTCCATCGTCCGTTCAACCTGCAGCATCGTTCTGTGTGACACCTTTCAACGATCTCGTTTACGACTTCACCTATTCAGAACTGAGGCACGTAAGGGACCAAACGACCGGAAGTATCGCTCGCTTGTCGCGGAATCGTTGCTGCGCCGTTCAATATATCTGTACGTGTGACACCTCACTAGTGATCAATGAACGACGGTCAAGCGATCCAGGCCAAGTCGAATCATTGATCAGATCGCTGAAACATTGAAGCCTTTATTCTGAAATCTTCATTATTGGTGCCATGAACCTTCTTGTGATCCCATTGATTGAAAACACCAGACTCTAATTTCACCTTTGAGTTTTGGTTCATATACTTTTTCAACCTACAGTCATGTAATATTGGATAATTTACCTTAATAAAAAATGTTTGATTTGCTTCTCTTTATCTACTGTTAAGACATATGCGGATATCTGTCGTTGTTCTAGGTCACATTTATGCAGAAATATGAAAAATTCACAAATTTTCAAGCATCACTGTGTCTGTGATCTTAAAGAGTTCACTTACATTCCAGAAATAAGTCTGAAATACAGGAGGACTATCATGGATGTTTTTTGTGGACTAATCCATTGGAAAAATAAGAAGATTGGCCAAATATTCAGCCAACCGGCCAACTCTATCCAGTGATAACCATGAAGGGGTAACCGGCAATCGGCAAAATTGTAAATAATATTCATTTAGATGCTGTTGATAAATATTCATGATTCTTTTGTATGTGATATATTTTTAGCTCCTAAAACCATTATGAAAAAGAGAGTAAGTGAAGATCTCCAGCAAAAACAGGCAGGGTTGATGAATGAAAACCAGGTAGACTTTATTTCACCGGTTAAAACATCATCAAGCAGGTAGTGCTGTACCCCAGTAAGCAGGAAAAACCCACGCGTTGATCTTGATCCATGAAAACTATGGCGCTAAAATGAAAAGTGTCAAAGGTATTTGTGGCTTTCTCATCAGTTTTTACAATATAAATGTATAAGACCATGATCCATGAATAAGACCTTTTGAGTCAAAATGCGTAGGATTTCTCCTGCTTACTGTGATACCCCACTACCTGAAATAAAGTATTAATTTATCTACCCTACCTGTAGTTGATGGAGATCTTCACTTACTCTTGATTGCTACCCGTCAGGACCGGGGCGGCTCCGTCCCAGCCGTTTTGGACCATGCATGCCTTTAACGCAGAGGGCTGAGCTGAACTCTTTTTACTACATTATGAGAAATCGTCTTACTCAGGTTTTTCACCATGGGTAGTATTAGTTTTTAAAATGTTCCAAGTCTTCAAATCTAATATAATATACTGTACAATAAGGAGTTCAAGCATCACCGGACCACCTGTGCCAGTATAAGGGTATGTAGGGTATGGACCAGGGAGAGTCCAACTGTTGACACTTACTAATGGTGCCTTGCGTAGGAGGGATGAACCAACAAGCCACTTTATCTTCTGCAGGTTTAGATACAGAGCTTGCGACAGGTGCGGCAAGTGCGGTTTTGCACTTGCGGCAGGTGCGGCCGCGAAAAAAAACGCGTCTGACCGCGTTTTTTTTCGTGGCCGCACCTGCCGCAAGTGCAAAACCGCACTTGCCGCACCTGCCGCAAGTCCGCCTATACTTTGCATGGCAAAAACCGCAAACGCGCCGCAAGTGCAGCCGGTATGCGGTAATCGCGGCAGATGCGGTTTTTTCACCGCATCTGCCGCGATTTCAAAAAAACGCTGATGTGAAAGGGCCCTAAAGGTAGTAAAGCTTTAACCCTGGTAATGGAAATCCTTTATGACTGATGTCACCTGTACCACATACATCTAGAATGGGATCCTGATGAATGCTGATGGTATCCTCTCACATCATTGGGTTTTTGCAGTTTTATTGAATTCTTGCTGTTGAGAAGGTTCAGAAACTCAATTCAGGAAACGACAAAAGTCTCAGAAGTTTTGGAAGGTAGATTACATGTAAATAAATATTTGTTCAAATGTTCGTACAAAAACATCTCCTTTGTCAACCCATTCTTGAATATTTTTCTTTTTATTTAAGGAAGCTCTTCCATGAACTCTCCCTATGTGTATGTGTATACAATACTGTAGTGTCAGTGTGTCTACATACAGGGGTGGGCCATTTATATGGATGCACCTAAATAAAATGGGAATGGTTGGTGATATCAACCTCCTGTTTGAGGGGGAAAACAGTTCCAGATGGGTGGTGACCATGGCGGCCATTTTGAATATGACCATTTTGGATCCAAGTTTATTTTTTTTAATGGGAAGAGGGTCATGTGATGCATCAAACGTATTGAGAATTTCATAAGAAAAACAATGGTTTGCTTGGTTTTAAACATAACTTTATTCTTTAATAATAAAGTTGTATCCAAAATATCCAACTTCAAAATGGCCGCCATGGTCACCACCCATCTGGAAAGGTTTTCCCCACCCCATATACTAATGTGCCACAAACAGGAAGTTGATATCACCAACCATTCCCATTTTATTTAGGTGCATCCATATAAATGGCCCACCCTGTATTTACCCACAGCAAGGAATGTACCAACAATAGGTGCAGAGGTTCCAGTCACAACTGGGCACTGGAGCCTAAGAGGCTCAAATTGTTCCCTTTGCCTATTCAAAAAGACAATACTATTACAGATTTGCAATAATTGGGGGCCCCGATGGAGCTTTTGCATTGGGACTAATGAGATTTAAGTTATGATTCTGCCTTCCACCCTCTTCTTTGGCATTATGCACTATTTCAGTTCTTTTCCATGGAATGTCTCCGGTGTTTTAACAAGGACATAACTGAGCTAGAGCAAGTGCAGAGACCAAGGTTATTAGAGGAATAGGGGCTCTGTAAGAAATAGTAAACCAGGTTATTAAACTGAAATGTGGAGCTGGAGAAGGACGTCATCAATACCATAAATGGCAAGAAGAACAAGCAAAGCCATTTTGGAACAAATCAGGCCACACCTCAGGTCACTGGAAGCAAGGATCACCAAGCTACGACTTGTCTACTTTGGACACATCACACTAAGAGAGCAATCACTAGAGTAGGACATAATGGTTAGAAGACTAAAAGAAACAAGGTGAAGAGGAAGACCAGCAACTTGATGGATTTATACTGTTATGATAATGGTGGAGAAGACCCCGGTGGATCTATGTAGGCAGAGATGACCTTGGTGGACTTATCAAGGCAGAAAAGATGCTGCTGGGCTTATCTAGGTTGCACAAGATTGATCTTCCTATATAGTATTCATCCATCAAGTTGCCATGGCTCAAGATCAAGCTGAAGGTTGTTAAATAATAATGATTCAGTTTAGAAAAACAAACGCTTAGTGGTGATCTTATTACAATGTACAAATATATGACGGAACAGTACAGTGACCTTTCTAATGAATTTTCTACACCTAGGCACAAGGGGGCATCCTCTACGTCTGGAGGAAAGAAGGTTTAATCATAATCACAGACGAGGATTCTTTACTGTAAGAGCAGTGAGACTATGGAACTCTCTGCCACATGATGTTGTAATGAGTGACTCACTACTAACATTTAAGAAGGGCCTGGATGCTTTTTTGAAAAATATACTATTACCAGTTATACATACTAGATTCTGTGGTTGGGCATTGATCCAATGAACTAGTCTGATTGCTGTACGTGAAATCTGGAAAGAATTTTACCCCTGATATGGAATTAGTGTCTGTCCCATGGGGTGTTTGCATTACTCTGGATTAACATGTTAGGTTATAGGTTGAACTTGATTGACTTAAGTCTACCTTCTACCTTAAAACTATGTGACTGCTCTTCAGTCTCTTGAGGTTATTATGCACTTTGCGTGAAGTGTCCTTTACAGTGTAAGCTTTTGGAGAATTCTGGTTCACACACAAAGTACAATGTGATCCTGAAAGTCTGAATTGTCGTCATGTAAAATATAAAAGGGTGGGGACAAGAGGCACAATAGTGCCCTATCACTAGTGACACTAATCGTAATGGGGTGGTGCTGAGAAGCCACTCACCTGATGCAGTTGTGATCCCCACAACTGGTTTGAAGGCGTTTAGGAAATATTATTCCAAGCTGCTGCAGGACCTCCACCAACCACTGAACAGTGGTTATAATCCAGAAAGATGATGGGAGTATAGGTGTATCACGGTCCGCGCTGCTCCAGGGCTTAAAAAACTCACCAAAGAGTCAGTCAGATTTCCATCCTTTATTCTCCTTCTCCTACGCGTTTCGGCGCCTAGCCTGGCACCTTCATCAGCAATATTCTGAATTGTCGTCATGTTACTCAGAAGAGGACTGGAGTGGAGCTGGATATTGGATAAGATGGCAGTAGGCGAGTATATTAACACACGGACACTACAGTACTAGATTGAAGGGGGAGGATCATAGGAGGACATCTAAATAAAATAAATACCATATAGCCCATTCATTTATAATAATACCCATTGAAGATCTTTATCTGTGAACCAAAGATGATATCAACATCCTTCTGTTGGCAATAGAGGACCACTGAGTAATAATTGGACGTTTTACCCTGATGACCTAATATTGGTTCCCCGAACAAAAAAAAGAGTGTTTCAGCAATGGGTGCCCTTGTGGTCGGCTAGTCTTGTTTGAGGGAAGAAAAACACTACAGGACTTACACATAAACACAGGTTTAAGGCAATAAAAAGTTTATGGGAGGGCCACTTTAAGCTCATGATTTGTATGAGCAATATTGGAATACATTTCAAGTTATTTCCAAGGTTTTAATATTTCTAGGCACTAAACTAAGATTTCAATAAATATCATAAATACTCGCTTTACACCTTTACTGTACATTAACTTCGTATACAAATCTTACCAAGACCCATAATTCTTTAACAATTTGAACTACAAATGTATAAATATTAGCACAATTTTTTAGGAAAAAGTTTCTTTAGCAAAAAATCTATGTATCGAAATAATAAGAGATTTCTCTTTTCTGGTTACATCGAAGTTGACATCACGTAACATACAGTAAACGTCTTTAATCCGGTACGATTAGTACAAAAAGTCTGATAATTGCTTTATAACATAAGAGCCAAACACACTATTTTCAGTCAAGGTGACTGTATCTTACCTAAGATTATATTTTGAGTAACTTTGAGATTTCCAGTCTATAAAAACTGCCGTCTAATAAATCAGGATATTTGACCATCGGGAATCTGTCTGCCGGTTCAATTAATTTAACTATATTCTTTTTTATTTGGCTTGTAAAAACAAGCTCTATAAACAGAAGTCAGGCGGTGGACTGGTTACCGTTACAATTCTTTAGTTGAAAACATCAATGTCGTTGTTGTGTTGCTATATGAATTGTATCCTGCTTCTTTGCAAATAATGTAATATGTGAATTGTAATGTGATGTGTAATGTTCAGCAATATCATATATGGTTGCCAGACTATAGGGTAAGAAATAGCTTAGCCCACATTCTAGAACATCAGATAGGGCCCAGCCTGTGACTAGCAGACATATAGTCTGAAGGATGTTAAGGCTGCATGCACTGGGTGATCTGGTACAGGAGAAGTAGACCAGAGCGGAGATAGTGTGATCCTGAAATGATGACTGAGAGCGTTGGACAACATTGAGTCTAAAGACTGATCTTCTAATGGAGTCGCTCAGACAGAGGGGCCTGGAAGACAGAACTACAGCAACCAGGCTCCAAGTTACTCACATCTTATGGTACCTATACACGCCGCTACAGAAGGTTAGAAACAATCGGGTGTCGGAGACAATTGTATCTTGCACCATCAGAACACCGCGAGGTAGTGGTGTGTAAAGCAGGTTGTTGCCACCGGTCACTATCGACACCTGTTTTTCAGCAGTGCTCAAAAATAGGTTGGTTTCAACCCGATGGTAGCGGCGTGTAAAGGAGGGACAGGAAGGTTTTTTTGACACCTAGTGAACTCCCTGGGGTGTGACACAGCCTCCGGAATACCGCGCCCCATCAGCGATCATTGGTGGAAGCTCCTGCGTTACGATTGGTTGTCCCTGCATAGGGTGGCATATTTAAGGAGCTGACCAGTCACACTACACAATTGCAATAGCATCATGTATTAGCCAGCCTTCCTGCGCTGGCTGGCCAATCATGATGTTATTGCTTTGTCCAATCACCGTACGAGCATCTCGTAATCCTCAACTCTGGCACGCCTATGTGTTGTCCCTGCTGCCCCAGGTCCTCCTATATTACCTTGTGGTAGCGGCGTGTAAATGAGGGAAGGTGCTCTACAAAAGGTAAGCTACGGCACCCAGCTGTGCCTCCAGGGATAATAAACCTTCTGTAGAGCACGTTGTAGCAGCGTGTAAAGGCGGTATCGGGTACCGTTAGGAACCGTCGAAACGTGCTCGTGCACGTGAGACACCCGGTTGTTTCTAACCTTCCGTAGCGACGTGTAAAGGTACCATTAAAGTTAACGGGCTGAGTCATACTGGTTTGTGAATTTAGTGGCTCCCCAAGCATCTCAGCATTCAAGGGTCTACTCTGTCCCTACTGGCAAACCCCGTACCCTCTTCTCTACGAGGAGATGTAGATTCCAAATTGTCTGGGAGCATATACCTTTACTCAGACCCTACTGGCAAAACATCTTACCCACTCCTCTACGAGTAAACTGGTGGCCTCCTTGTTGGTCTTAGTTGTCATCTGCTCCTGGCTAGCCAAAGCCAATGGCAACATACGGCCTACACAGGTGTATTGCCCACATCTCACAAGTCCACACACCCAGTCAGGACCATGTCTTTCATGTAAAATGTCGGGGCATCAGGAATCGACACTTCACCTACGACTACTACCCTGCCCTGTGGTATACAAAACATCATGTATTTTATCAAAAATTTGTTTCCTCCTTGTCTACTGATGATTTGTATTTTAGAACCAAATTGAATACTTGCCCTCAAAAATTCCTTAAATATGTAAAACTTTAATTCTATTTCATTATACTTGGAAATACTGTCTACCTTCTAAATATCAATCCATCTCTTTTTAGCTTCCTAAAATGTCAGATTATATGAATTTTCCTGTTTCCTTCATTGACCATTGTTTTAAATATTTATAATAAGAACTATAGATGAGCGAGAGTGTTCGAGGCTGGAGTCAGTATGCTATTCACATGCAAACCACTCGAGCGAGTATCGCTGTGGTTGGGTACAGTTGCTGCTTGGCTCAGTGCCAACCAAGTGCAGTGTTTGGTCGGCTCGCACTGGGTTTAAAAGCACAGTTTTTGGGTTTAGTGTGTGTCCAAAATTAAGAAAATATATATCATCGTTCTCCCACCCCGGAAGTGCTTTGTTTATGGCAGGCTGTATGTGGGCGGAGAGTCAAACTGCCAATCAGTGACTTCCAATGAGGTTCAGGTCCAGTTGGGCTTCTGAAAAGTGCTCAAATAAAAGTCCGGCATCACCACTTGAACTCGAACTTCTACGGATCCACTCATCTCCAATGGGAGCCACTTGGTTCGACATTCCTTAGCATTTTAGGTGAGACCATAGCACTTTTATGGCACTAATGTGGCTTTGATTTTATTGATACAAACGCAAAGGGCTCCCATTGACATTTTGCCTTCAAATTCACGTTGGATATTATGATATATAACTACATATAGCAAAACGTCAAGGAGGGCAAGGATCTTTTCCTTAAAAAAAACACAATATTACACATTGTAGATTCTGGATCCTTGATATTTGGGGTCAGAATGGAATTTTCCCCCCGACATAGAGCTTAGTGTCTGTTTCGTGGAGTTTTTGCCTTCCTCTGGATCAACATGTTAAGTTAATGTGAACTCAGTGGACTTGAGTTTTGTTTCAGGCACAAAACTATGAAATTATGAAACCCAAATGTTTAGTATTCTTTTATAGTTACGATCAACCCACAGAAGTATACATTTCAGAAAAAGAATATCTGGGGACCTCTTGATCTCTTCAAGATGCAGGTGAACATTTTTTAATACCAAACGTATTCATTGCAGAGAAGAGTATGCACATAACGAGTAAATTTCTAACACATTAGGAGGACCCCTGAACAGGAAAAAAAAGAATGGTGACCCAGACAAGTCACACTGTGGCTTTACCCAGTGAAGACAAATCTACTTTAAAGAGCTCCAGAATTTAATTGCTTTCCCGCAGTCACCTTGCGGACAGTGCCCAACCTATAATGAGGCACACTGAGGCTACTGTTTTAGCAAGTAGGAATTGTGGAAAACGAAATAGATGGAATTTACATAGAAATAATATTCATTATTGTCAGTACAGAAAAAGAAGTCAGACTTGTATACAGGGTCTATCGGAGATTCATGGAGAACATTTGTCAAATTTGAAACAAAATAGGGTTTTAATATTTATAAAGTGAATTAAGAGGATTTTCCCCGATCCATATTTAGAGAAACTTAAAATAGATTTACGGACACGAGTACTGACTGTGCAGTTGAGCAGTCCCCGGTGACTTTACAATCCCGCATAGACAAGGAGGTCTAGAATTGATGTCAATTAACTGGTGATAAGAGTTTGATCAGTAGACTGCTGGGTTCCCCAATAATCAATATAACATGGATCCCCAGTCCATATCAATGGAGTGCAGTGGCGCACCATTGAAAGTTTATGAGACTGACCATGCTACTTGAATACAGGGCTCAGTTTACGTGATCAATCCCATAGATAATGAAAGTAGCGGTAGCACTTGACCACCACTCCCTTCATTTTTATGACCGGTGGCAGTTTCCAAAGTGATCACACATTTGTACCCAATCCTGTGCCTAGATGAATATTTCAACTCATAAAGTATATTGTTTTCATCACTTTATGATCATGTTAGGCCCCTTTCACAT
>JARQOC010003791.1:0-13998 GCA_033576535.1 Allobates femoralis | reverse complement strand
TAATAATAATAATAATTTTTATTTATATAGCGCCAACAAATTCTGCAGCACTTCACAATACAAAGTTCACATTTAAACAATCATAAGAAACAATTAGAAAATACAATGCCAAAAACAATACAAAGCATAACATAATACAAAAATTTATAGCAAAAAATGTCAACCCTGCTCATAAGAGCTTACAATCTAACAATGAGGTGGGGGTGACAAGGTACAGGTGCTCATTTACAATGATAGTATAGTCAACTTGAGGAGATGGGGAACAGATAGGAGCAGAATAAGTGGCCACAACCCGTTATATGTGATCCACTTGATGACTGACTAGGGATCATGATAGGCCGCCCTAAAAAGATGTGTTTTTATGGATCGCCTAAAACTATTTAAGTTGTGGATACACCTAATTTCCTGGGGTAGAGCATTCCAAAGAATTGGTGCAGCGAGGAGAAGTCTTGGAGCCGGGAGTGGGAGGTTCAGATTAATGCAGAAGTGGGTCTAAAGTCACTTCCAGAGCGAAGAGAACGGGTGGGGTGATACAGAGATGAGGGAGGAGATGTATGGGGGTGCTGCACTGTGAAGAGCTTTGTAGGTGAGAACAAGCAGTTTGAAATGGATCCTATAGTGTATAGGCAGCCAGTGTAATGACTGGCATAAAGCAGAAGCGTCTGAGTAACGATTAGCTAGATAGGTAATCCTGGCTGCTGCATTAAGGATGGACTGGAGAGGGGACAGTCTAGTGCGGGGGAGGCCAACTAAGAGAGAATTACAGTAGTCAAGGAGGGAGTGAATCAGGGCCACAGTGAGGGTTTTTGTGGTTTCCAATGTGAGAAAGGGGCAATTTCTGGAGATGTTCTTCAGGTACAAGCGGCAAGAGCGGGCGAGAGATTGTATATATGGGGTGAAGGAAAGATCAGAGTCAAACATAACAGCCAGATAGCGAGCCTGCTGACTAGACACTATTGTGGTGCCGCACACTGAGAGAGATGTCATATTTAGGGAGTTAGTGGAGGGCAGGACCAGAAGTAGTTCAGTTTTGGATAGATTCAGTTTCAGGTAGAGAGCAGACATGATAATGGAAACCGCGGTTAGACAGTCATTGGTGTTCTTTATTAGAGCGGGAGTAAGGTCAGGGGAAGAAGTGAATAGTTGTGTGTCATCAGCATAAAGATGGTACTGAAACCAAATCAGTATTCCTCACCCTCCACAAATCAACCAGCCCCAACTCCCGTATGTGTTTCGCAAATGCTGTATCTACTTCTCCCCCTGGCACTCTCATACTAGATCCACATTTGTCCAGCTCTAAGTGCATAACATTGTTCATATCCCCTATAATCAAAATTGGAATCCCCACCCTGTGTCTAGTTAGTGCTAAGACCTCCTGAAACTTTGTCCCCGTATACGGCGGTGGGAAGTATACTGCAATCAAAATTAGCCTGTGTTTCAGTTTTCATTCTTGTGTTCTGGTACCAGCCTATGTTCCCCTATCCATTCCTGTGTCCCTATGCTAGGCTGTGTTCCTGTATCTGTTCTTGTGTCCTGGTTTTAGTCTGTGTTCCTGTATTTGTTCCTGTGTCCCCGTGCCAGCCAGAGTTTCTGATTCCATACCTGTCTCCTGGTGCCATCCTGGGTTCCTGATTCAGTTCCTATGTCCCAGTTCCAGCCTGTGTTCCTGCATCCATTCTTATGTCCAAGTACGAGCCTGTCTTCCAGTTTCTGCTCCTGTGTCTTGGTACCAGCCTGTGTTCCTGATTCCGTTCCTGTGTCCTGGTTTTAGCCTATGATCCTGTGTCAGTTCCTGTGTCCTGGTGCAAGCTTGTGTTCCTCTATTCATTCATGTGCCCTGGTTCTAGTCTGTGTTCCTGTATCAGTTCCTATGTCCCGGTGTCAATCTGTGTTCTTGTATCCATTTCTTTGTCCCAGTGGCAGCCTGTATTCTTGAGTCAATCCCTATGCCAGCCTGTGTTCCTGTATTTATTCCTGTGTCCAGTTTGTGCCTGTGTTCAAGTATTCATCCAGTATTTTAATACACGCTCATTTTACTGAACCATAGTTCTTGCCTAAACCTGTCTGTACCTGTACCAGCTATCATCTTGCCATTTATCTTATTTTGTTCTGGCAGTGGCCCTACTCCATTCAGCTGGTTTCCATTATGTTCAGCTTCTGCGGATCTGGGGACTGCCTTGGAGTGGTACCTGGTGTCTGTCAGCAGCCAAGTCCAACCTCACTATCAAAGGTTGTGGTGAATACCCAGTAGACACTAAGTCATGCTCCTCCAGCATAAGCCTGTGATCTACGGTCCAGTGGATCAACATCCTAGTCCCAGCTGGATTGTCCTTGCCATTCTACCTGTAACAACAACAATATGCATTTTGTGCATAACATTGCTCAGATCACTATCACTGCTTTCTTGTTTTTTTCAGTTGTAGTACATTCTAATGCCATCTCTTCCCCAAGAAGTTGACACATGGGATTTGTAATTCATTACAACAGGCCATCTTCTTTCATTACCCGATGCTCCAATACCCATTGTATGGGCTTTCAGCAGAGGACCGGGGTCCGCATGACCATTTTTGCAATTATGTATTCCTATACACAGAAATCTGTGACGCATTGACACTTTTAGGTCATAGACAGCATTTATTCTTTTTTTAGTTATTCGTGCTGTAATAGCTAATTTGTGAAACCAATCCTAGGTGTCCATGAGTCCTGAACGTCCTTGATTCTGTTGCTGCTTCACCTGTTTTCCTTTGTTGGACCACTTTTGGTAGTTATTATCTATGACATAGAAGGCACAACACTCAGGTGCTGATGATGTACAGTCATTACAATTTGCCCATTGTCAAAGTCACGAAGTTACTTACACTTGCCAATTATGATTTTAAGTGTTAATGTGATCTATGACTGAACAGCTCTAATTTATGAATAATTATAATGTAATCTGTATTCAAACTTTTCAACCAGCGTGTCCTTCATAGCTATTTTATTTCCGTACTTATGAATTCCTTTATTTTAATTCTTCCATTTTTTAGCTTGTACCATTTATTTTCTTTGAGGCTGTTTTTCACAGTTTCAATACAGTACATTGCTTCATTTCGCTGATATATTGTTCATAACAATGCAAAATGTTTCTCCATTTCTGAAACCTAATACTTTTAGTGCTAAGGTAATTTTAAAGTCTATTACTTGTATTTTACTGGGAAAATAAAATATAACATTTTCTATAAATGCACCACTGGAATGATTCAAGTATCTGTACCATGGAATCAGCTACAAATGTCAAAATAGTTTCCATTAGCTGTGTGCATTTACAATCCTTCCACTAATGGGCATGTTTTTGTTCTTTTTCTTTACAACTATAAAATGAAATGATTCAGTTAATGTAACAGAAAACTGCATTGAAAAGGTAAAGCAAATTACAAAACCATTAAACCACAATTCCACCCACATATTTTTTTTCATGTAATGATTCATAATAATGACATAAATTGTCTTTAAAATTTAAACATTAGTCATTTCTGCAATTGCAGTTAATATGCTGAATACATCAGTGCAAGGAACATTTTATAAAAACATGCAAAAAAATGTGTAATATGTTACAAACTGAAATGTCATAATGAAATGTTAACTATGTATTATCATCACAAAATCAAATTTATTAAAACTAACTTCTATGGTATAATTCACAATACCTTCTTGAAATATCATACATGTTTAGCCTATGTATATACACAAGTGCATCTCAATACATTAGAATATCATCAAAAAGATCATTTATTTCAGTAATTCAATACAAAAGTGAAACACATATTGTATAGAGTCATTAAAAACTGATGATCTATTTCGATTGTTTATTTCTGTTAATGTTGATGATTATGACTTGCAGCCAATGAAAACCCATAAATCATTATTTCAGAAAATTAGAATAATTAACACAAAACACCTGCAAAGGCTTACAAAGCATTTCAAATGGTCCCTTAATCTTGTTCAGTAGGCTACACAATCATGGGGAAAACTGCTGACTAAGACATCAGAAGGCAGTCATTGACACACTTCACAAGGAGGATAAGCCACAAACGATCATTGCTAAAGAAGCTGTTGTTCACAGAGTGCTGAATCCGAGCATATTAATGGAAAGTTGAGTGGAAGGAAAATGTGAGTATTGTCAAGAGGAGGATGAGAGACACCAGACCCAACAATGCAGACGAGCTGAAGGCTGCTATCAAAGCAACCTGGGCTTCCATAACACCTCAGCTCCCACTCTGCATTGGTTCATGCAAAAAGAGCCCTGAGCAAGTATTGAGTGCATTTACTATACATACCTTTCATTAGGCCAACATTCATGAGTTGAAAATCATTTTTTCAGTTGGTTTTATATAATATTCTAATTTCCTGAGATAATAACCTTTATGGCTGTAAACAATAGTCATCAACACTTACAGAAATAAACACTTGAAATAAATCCTTCTGTTTGTAACGACTCTATATAATATATGTGTTACACTTTATGTATTGAATTAATGAAAAAAATTATCTTTGCAGATTTTCCCATTTATTGATATGCAATGGTATATATATTGTGATATCATGCACACTTTAAGCACTGGTGAACACTTGCTTAGCAGAAGGATTAAGGCATAAAGCAATTGTTTCCATTTAAAAGTTCATCAGGTTTTTCCAGACTTCATAAACCATCATCCCTAGCATTAACACGAGGCTTCCTTTAATTTTAAAGTAACATAAATGTTTATATAATACATAATCCATTTATCTTTCAGTGGACATATTCATACATGTCTCAATGGAGTATATGCCAGTGCATCAGTGGACTACTCACAGAGTCCAGACTTCTGCCTGTGAGAAACACATTGGCCATCTATAATGCAGCTGGTAAATGTATGTGTATAGTTATAGGCTGAAATATGCATTGACCACATCACCAATTTTCCAAGTAAATACATTTCTAAAGGTGTTATTGACAATAAACTCTCCCAGAAGTCAGTAACAACATATCCAATCTACACAGCAAAAGATATAAAACCATAGATTCCCATGAATTAAATTATGTGTAATAATAAAAAATGACACATGGAAAAAGCATTGTACAGAGGAAGAAAGAAGTGCAAAAGCCATGACACCAGCTAAAATCTATCAGTAATTAGAATGCAATCCTGTCAATTATTGAAACTGAGAGCCTATAAAAAAGTTATTTTATTACCAAGGTGCCACACAAGAAACATCTCATGATGGGTAAAACCAGCGAGCAGTCTCAAGACCTTCATAGCCTTATAGTTGCAAAACATATGGCAACGGTTATAGAATAATTTCTAAACCATTGAAGGTTGAACAATGGCAGTGTAAAGAACATAATTTCACCATAAACCGGTAATGACTCTGGACGTGTAAGGAACATAATTTCACCATAAACCGGTCATGACTCACAAGACTCACAAGGAGTGAAAAGAATTGTCCAACAACTAAGAAACACCTATGGAGAGCTACAGAAAGACCTTGAAAGGGAACCTGTCACCCCTTTGGGCATTTTAAAAGGAGCCCACCAGCTTACACATAATGTAAATGGGGTTCTAGTAACCCCTGTATGTGCCCAGACTGACCTATCATACCTGTGAAAACAACTTTTATTGTGTCCAGTGGTGGCCTCCTATTGTGTCACGGAGGCTGCTATATGGTCATGAAGACTAAACTCCTCACCTCCCCTTCTGGCTGCTAAACCCACCCAGCATGTTTTAAACTTCCCGCCCCTCCTCTGGACGGTGATTGAGTGATAAGAGCACTCACACCGGCACAGTGGAGCGGGTGTCCGCGCTTCATAGAACATAGTGCAGATGTCTCACGAGACTTCACTAATCTCGCGAGACCTAGGCCCTGACAGCGCAGGCGCAGGTGCTGCTGTCAGTGCTGACGTCTCGCGAGATTAGTATATATTCTGAAGTATAAAAGTGTAAAATTAGCTTACTATAAGTAATTGATTTGACAATGTCCTGGAGGAACATATTGTATGCTTAGTTATGTAAAAGCTATAATATGTCCCACAAATATATTTTTCTTTTATGTTTTGTTTTTAGGGTTTATGTTTTGTGCAACTCTCTATTTAAAAGTTTCCTTCATTGGTTTTTAATCTCTCAACAAATTCCATTAAGAAGTAATTAGTTTTATTTTTGTGAGTTGTTCTACCATAAGATAAATGTTGTGTCTGCATATCATACATCCAAACATATTTTGTTATAATCAGTGGTATGAATTTTTTTTGCACTTTCCAGTTTTGCACTAATGTTGCATATGAATAACTCTTGAATGTTTCAGATCGTCAAGCTATTTGTAATATGAGACAAATATATCCATAGTAAACATAAAATATAGTTTTTAAATTATTTCCTTTACCCAGCTCTATATTAAAAATGAATTGTTATCTTAACTAATAAATCACACAGGTAGCCAAATTCCAGCTCTGATTACTGCCAAAGCTTTTGAGTCTAAGCATCCCATTAATAGAAGCTATGTATTTGGCAATGTGATGTGGTGAGAGACTCTAAAGAAGCAGTGTATGATACCATGTTCTATTAAGGAATATATCACCCACCGGATTTTTTGCTACATCATCTGAGAGGAGTATAATGTAGAAGAATGTAGAACAAACACTGATTCCAATGATCAACCACTTACAGTGGGTACGGAAAGTTTTCAGACCCTTTTAAATTTTTCTCTTTTTGTTTTATTGCAGCCATTTGGTAAATTCAAAAAAGTTCATTTTTTTCTCATTAATGTACACTCTGCACCCCATCATAACTGAAAAAAACAGAAATGTAGAAATTTTTGCAAATTTATTAAAAATGAAAAACTGAAATATCACATGATCACAAGTAGTCAGACCCTTTGCTCAGACACACATATATAAGTCACATGCTGTCCATTTCCATGTGATCCTCCTTGAGATGGTTCTACTCCTTCATTGGAGCCAGTTATGTTGAATTAAACAGATAGGACTTGATTTGGAAAGGCATACACCTGTCTGTATAAAACCTCTCAACTCAAAGTTTATGTCAAAACAAATGAGAATCATGAGGTCAAAGGAATTGCCTAAGATATTCAGAGAAAGAATTGTGGTAAGACACAGATCTGACCAAGGTTACAAAAGAATTTCTGCAGTGCTCAAGGTTCCTAAAAGAGTACAGTGGCCTCCATAATCATTGATTGGAAGACTTTTGGGACCACCAGAATTCTTCCTAGACCTTGCCATCCAGCCAAACTGAGCAATTGTGGGAGAAGAGCCTTGGTGAGAGAGGTAAAGAAGAACCCCAAGATCACTGTGGCTCTGCTCCAGAGATGCAGTAGGGAGATGGGAGAAAGTTCCACAAAGTCAACTATCACTGCAGCCCTCCACCAATCAGAAGCCTCTCCTCAGTTCAAGAACTATGAAATCCCACTTAGAGTTTGCTAAAAAAACACATGAAGGACTCCCAGACTATGAGAAATAAGATTTGTGACCTCTGAATTGTGAAGCGCTGCAGAATATCTTGGCGCTATCTAAATAAATAGGGAAAGTAGAGACCGAGCACTAATCGCTGTACTCATATGATTGTCAGTCTGCATTTAACTCTTGCAGCAGAAGGCTGTATATGCTGGACCATGTAAGCGCTAAGATCCAGACTGCAGCAAATCATGGTGTTATGGGTACATAAATGCAGAGAAGGGGTGATGGATTCACGGACCTGCGCAATACAATCCCAACAGTGAAACATGGTGGTGGCAGCATCATGCTATGGGGGTGTTTTTCAGCTGCAGAGAAGTGCTCTGGACCTCAGACTTGGCCGAAGGTTCACCTTTCAACAAGACAATGACCCTAAGCCCACAGCTAAAATAACAAAGTGGCCCCAGAACAACTCTGTGACCATTCTTGACTGGCCCAGCCACAGCCCTGACCAAAACCCAATTGAGCATAACTGTAGAGACCTGAAAATGTCTGTCCACCAACGTTTACCATCCAACCTGATGGAACTGAAGAGGATCTTCAAGGAATAATGGCAAAGGATCCCCAAATCCAGGTGTGAAAAACTTGTTTCATCATTCAAGAAGATTCATGGCTGTACTAGCTCAAAAGGGTGCTTCTACTCAATACTAAGCAAGGGTCTGAATACTTATTACCATATGATATTTCAGTTTCCCTTTTTAAATACATTTGCAAATATTTCATTTTTTTTTTAGTCTTGATGGGGTGCAGAGTGTACATTAATGAGATAAAAAAATAACTTTTTTGAATTTACTAAAGTGTTGCAATGAAACAGAGTGAAACATTTAAAGGGATCTAAATATTTTCTGCACCCACTGTAGTTTATGGGTGCAGCAGTTGTGCCAAAATCAGTTTTTAGACGTAGAATGTGGCAAACATGAGAAAGCTAACCCTGCGCACAACACAGCTTTCTGTGTTTATTGTTAATTGACAGTGAGCTGCTTATCAAAACAGGGGTGTGACGACCATCCGCCGTGAGGCCGAGCTGCTGGTAGGCAGCACCCCGAGAAACCCCGAGACCCTTAACCCCTATACAGGGATCTGGAATTACAGCGGAGCCCAGGGGGTAGCTGCCTATATGAGCAACAGAGCCAGGAGGTCGCCAGGGGAAAATCAAGACCCGAAAAATGAAGTCAGAAGTCCGAGTCAAAACCGAGAGGGCAGCGAAGGTACAAAATCGTCAGGCAGTAGCAGAGTCAAAAATCCAGGCAAAGGTCAAGGGCAAAAACCAAGAGGGCAGCTGAGGTACAAAATCAATAGGCAGAGGCAGAGTCAGAAATCCAGGCAAGGTCAGACACGAAACTAAACACACACACTATCACTGGGGAACCAAAACTATATCTGGCGGCCTGCAAGACAGGCTCCAATGTATTTGAAGGGCGCGGTTACCTCCCATAGGCTGGAGCTCACAGCCTGATGACCTCATCCGGACTGCCCCTAGATCCAGGCCAAATGGAGATGCACGACTGGCTCCACCCACGCCACCTCTGACAGAAGAACGCAGGCTGCGCCTAACGGACACCTCTGCAGGGCCCGCTCCTCTGCGACCAACACCACCCAGAGGGGAAACACAGCGGCGCTCAGCGACAGAGGCAGACATCGCGGGAGCAGTTCCATATGAGGACAAGGCCCTCCTATCCCGGCGCCACCAGCCGAAGAAATCCGGCTCCTCCAGCGGCCGAGGCAGGACCCACAAAACCCGGTTTATTGGGATGAAGAAGATGAAACTTCCTGATCAAACTCTTGGCATGGATATTACTGGCAGGCACCCAGGACCTCTCCTCCGGACCATAGCCCTTCCAATGTACCAGATACTGCACGGATCCTCTCACTAAACGGGAATCAAGGATCCGTTGAACTTCGTATTCCATGGCACCCCGACCAAGACCGGAGGAGGAGGGGACCGGACAGGACGAATCGGAGATCGGTACAATTTGAGAAGGGATTTATGGAATACATTGGGCAGTTTGAATGATTGAGGGAGCTTCAGACGAAAGGCTACAGGGTTAATCACGTCAATTATTTCATACGGACCAATAAACCTGGGACCTAGTTTGGCAGACGGCACTTTGAGCTTGATATTTTTGGTAGACAACCAAACTTTGTCCCCAACTCCCAGGTCCGGACCCTTGGAGCGCCGTTTATTAGTAGAAGACGCCTGCCTAGACTGAGCCCCCTTTAAGTTTTCGTTCACTTCAGACCAGATAGTCTTTAACTGATCTACGGACCTTTCTACCCCAGGGACGTCAGAAAGCCTAGAAGAAAATGAACAAAAGCGTGGTGCAGCCCATGATTACAGTAGAAAGGGGTGGTCTTGATGGAATCTTGGTACTGGTTATTCATGGCAAATTCTGCTAGTGGCAGATGTTCCACCCAATCAGATTGATGCTCAGAGACATAACAACGTAGATACTGTTCGAGAGCTTGATTTACGCGCTCGGTTTGACCATTGGTTTCAGGGTGATAGGCAGAAGAAAAGGAATAGTCAATTCCAATCCGTTTACAGAATGCCCTCCAAAATTTAGAAACGAACTGGGTGCCCCTGTCAGAAACAATATTCACAGGAACACCATGCAATCGCACAACATGATTAATGAATACTTTGCTCAGGGTCTCGGAATTAGGTAACCCGGACAGCGGAACAAAATGACACTGCTTGCTGAATCTGTCTACCACTACCCAGATACAAGTCTTCCCTTCTGAGAGTGGCAGGTCAGTAATAAAATCCATGGAGATATGAGTCCAAGGACCCTCAGGGGTAGGCAAGGACTGGAGCAACCCGGCAGGGCGGTTGCGGGGAGACTTAGCGCGAGCACAGGTTTCACAAGCCAGTACATATTCCTTACAGTCCTTTACTATGGTTGGCCACCACAAACTCCTGGTTACAAGTCTGATGGTGTTATTGATACCAGGATGCCCTGCGAGGACGGAATCATGAGATTCCTTAAGAACTTGGAGGCGGAATTTGGTAGGGACAAATAGTTTCTGGGCAGGAGTAGTGTCAGGGGCCTGTTCTGGAGATCTACGAATCTCTTCCAGAAGATCCAAAGACACAGCCGAGACAACAATCCCCTTGGCTAAAAAGGGAGTCGGTTCCACGTCCTCGACTTGTAAGGGGCAAAAACTTCGAGACAGGGCATCAGCCCTCACATCTGGATCTGGAGAAGAACAAGGCCCATCTAGCCTGTCTAGGATTCAGTCTTTTCGCTGACTCCAAATAGGTTAGATTTTTGTGATCAGCAATTACGGTAATCCTATGTTTGGCGCCTTCGAGGAAGTGGCGCCATTCCTCAAAGGCCCATTTGATTGCCAACAATTCCCGATTACCTACATCATAATTCATCTCTGTAGAGGAAAATTTTCGGGAAAAGAAGGCACACGGACGAAGTTGAGTGAGAGATGCGGTGCCTTGTGATAGCACTGCTCCCACTCCAACTTCAGAGGCATCTACCTCTACAATGAAGGGGCGGTCCAAATCAGGCTGCACCAATATTGGATCCGCGGAGAAACACTCTTTTAACTTAGAAAACGCATGAATGGCTTCAGGCTTCCAATTAACCACATCCGCCCCTTTACGTGTCAAATCAGTGAGAGGTTTGGCTATCTCTGAAAACCCTTTAATAAATTTACGATAATAGTTAGCGAAACCCAAGAATCGCTGCAGTGCCTTCAGAGACTTGGGTTGTACCCATTCCTTAATGGGTTTAATTTTGGCAGGATCCATGCGAAAACCTTTAGCCGATATAATATATCCCAAAAAATTTATCTCTTCCTCCATGAAGACACATTTCTCTAATTTGGCGAATAGAGAATGCTCTCTGAGTCTCTGGAGTACAGTACGGACATGTCGGACGTGTGACCAAAGACCAGGAGAAAAAACCAGAATGTCGTCCAAATACACGACCACATATACACCACTGATATCTCTGAAAATATAATTGACAAAATTCTGAAACACTGCAGGTGCGTTACTTAACCCAAACGGCATTACAAGATACTCAAAATGGCCGAGAGGAGTATTGAACGCGATCTTCCACTCATTGCCTTCTTTTATACGGACCAGGTTATATGCTCCCCTGAGGTCCAGTTTGGTGACATACCTGGCTCCCAACAGCTGATTATAAAGATCAGGGATGAGTGGAAGAGGATACTGGTTTTTTACAGTGATCGCGTTTAATTCGCGGTAATCAATGCAAGGTCTGAGGCCGCCATCTTTCTTTCCCACAAAAAAGAAACCAGCTCCTACTGGTGAGGTGGACGGTCTAATATACCCTTTTCTCAGACTGTCTGCTATGTAATCATTCATGGCCTGACGTTCTCGACCAGAGAGGTTAAATATTCTCCCCTTTGGGAGACGAGAAGCAGGTATCAAATCTATGGCGCAATCATACTTTCTGTGAGGGGGTAATTTCTCTGATTCCTGAATAGAAAACACATCCTCAAAATCTCTAAAGGCATATGGCACAAAGGGAGGAGCCTTGACCTTCACTTGGTTTACAGATAGCGAGGTACAGTTACCCTGACACTTTGGGCTCCAGCGCACAATATCACCCAAGTGCCAGTCTATGACTGGGTTATGTTTACGTAACCATGGCATGCCAAGGATTACTGCAGATGATAAAATTATTGATAGCAAAAAATGACACATTTTCAGCATGTAACGACCCCACCAGCATTGACACTTCCTTAGTGACAAATTCCACTCCACCCTGGATGAGGGGAGTGCCATTAACTGCAGTGGTTCTAATGGGGGCATTAAGCCTTAGTAGTGGTACCCCAAGAGTTCTCGCTACCTGGAGATCTATGAAATTCCCCTCTGAACCACTGTCAACATAAGCCTCTAAACACACAGATTTCTTAAGGTAAGATAAAGAAATAGGTAATAAAACTTTGGCAGCATCCGCTGGCAATACCTGTGCACCCGGGCAGGCAGAGCCAGAGCCCCCCAGGTGCTGACATCCAGGGTACGAGGCCTTCTGATCTCCAGTGTTCATGCAGAGGACTCCAGCTTGTGGCTTGTACAGCATGTTTGAATGAGATGATGGGAGTGTTCCTCCACAGGACTGAGAAGCTAGACACAGGTGCTTTGAGGGAGTAATCAGCAGACACAGCTCAGAGAAAAAGAAAAAAAAAAACATTGGGAAAAGGAGAGGAGAAAAAAAAAAGGTAAAAGGAATGCTTTATATATAGTCTATCTATATATATAAAGAATGGTATGGCCAGATATAATGTGACGACCATCTGCCGTGAGGCCGAGCTGCTGGTAGGCAGCACCCCGAGAAACCCGAGACCCTTAACCCCTATACAGGGATCTGGAATTACAGCGGAGCCCAGGGGGTAGCTGCCTATATGAGCAACAGAGCCGGGGAGGTCGCCAGGGGAAAATCAAGACCCGAAAAACGAAGTCAGAAGTCCGAGTCAAAACCGAGAGGGCAGCAAAGGTACAAAATCGTCAGGCAGTAGCAGAGTCAAAAATCCAGGCAAAGGTCAAGGGCAAAAACCAAGAGGGCAGCTGAGGTACAAAATCAATAGGCAGAGGCAGAGTCAGAAATCCAGGCAAGGTCAGACACGAAACTAAACACACACACTATCACTATGTGGGCGAATTATGAGTAGAGCTATGGATTTGGGCAGTATTTGTAGTTGGCAAGCTATGAGTGTCCCCTTCTATGGTACTATTGGCGTCAGAGTGCTGACTTGGCACAAAGGAGTTGTTGGCCTGTTGTGGTGCCAAAAAGGTGTTGGTTGTGTGGGCCTGATTTTGAAGGGGGTTGCTATACCAAACCTTTTGAGACCTGTGATGGTCTGACATTCTGCCCTAGGCAACATTATGTAGATGTTGTTTTACGTGTGTATATTGCCCTTGTCCTGGCCAATTATTAGTGGGTTGGCCACATAAAACACTATATGCATCTTGAATTTGCCTATGTACAGACCATGGTGGAGGCTGTTGACCTTGTACTGCAAGATTTGAAGTGTGTGTGCCTAAATTGTGGCACATGTGGAAATGAGGGAAGTTGTCGCAATTGTGGTTGTTGCACTACCGGTGGTGCCTGTGGTCCTAGCATTAGTGGTGCATCTGGTGTTTGCTGCATCTGCTCAGATGATGAGGAGCCTGCCTGAGTGTTATTTGGCTCTGGCATGCACAACCGATTATCGGCAGAATTTTGCCACTGGTCCAAGTGGTGGAACACAACCCATGATTGTTAGGTGACAGGCAGGCAATCAATACTATCTGAATGGCAGCCCGAGCCCGTAGTCTCACTGCCCGTGGTATTGCTCAGACTATGCCCAGTGCTCATAGTCTCACTGCCTGTGGTATTGCTCAGACAATGCCCAAATGCTTCCTCCCCATCATCATTGACTGTATGTGCAAGATATTGCAGGACACCTGTGTCAACATCACTCCTAGTGATGCTAATGGGTAACTCTCTTGGCCGCCTTGACCTATGTACTACTGGAGATGACAAAGGGAA
>JARQOC010003790.1:0-14001 GCA_033576535.1 Allobates femoralis | reverse complement strand
GTGGGTGGGGTGGGGGGGTGGGGGGGGGGGGGGGGGTTTTTGGGTGGGGTTTGGTGTGGGGTGGGTTGGGTGGGGTTGGGTGGGGGGTTGGGGGTTGGGGTGGGGTTTGGGGGTGTTTGGTGGTGGGTTTTGGTTTTTGTGGTTGTTGGGGGGGTGGTGGGGGGGGGGGTTTGGTGGGGTGGGGGGTGGGGTTGGTTGGGGTGTGGTGTGGGGGGGGTGTTGGGGGGTGGGGGGGGGGGGGGGTTGTGGGTGGGGTTTGGGTTGGTGGGGTGGTTGGGGGGGTGGTGTGGTTTGGGGGGTTGGTGGGTGGGTTGGGGTGTGTGGGGGGGGTGGGGGGGGTTGGGGGGGTGGGTGGGTGGGGGGGGGGGGGGGGGGTGGGGTTTGGGGGGGGGTGTGGGGGGGGTTGGGGGGGTTTTGGGGGGGGTGGGGTTTGTGTTTGGGGTGGTGGGGTTTGGGTGTGGGTTTTGGTGGGGGTTGGGTGTGTTGTTTGTGGTTTGGTGGGGGGTGGGTTGGTTGTGTGTTGGGGGGGGTGGGTGTGGGGGGTGGTGTGGTTGGGGGGGTTGGTGTTTGGGGGTGGTTGGGGGGGTGGGGGTTTGGGGTGTGGGGGTTGGTGGGTTTGGGGGGGGGGGTTGTTTTGTTGGGTGGGGGGTGTGTGGGGGTGGGTGGTGGGGGGTGGGGTTGTGGTTGGGTGTGGGGGGGGGTGGGGTTGGGGGTTGGTGGGGTTTGGGGGTGGTGGGTGGTGGGGGGGTTGGGGGGGGGGGGTGGGTGTGGGGGGGGGTGGGGGTGTGTTGGGGGGGGTTGTGGGTGTGGGGGTGTTGGGGTGTTTGTGTGGGGTTTGGTGGTGGTGTTGGGTTTGGTGTGGGTTGTGGGTGTGGGGGGTGGGGGTGGGTTGGTGGGTGGTTGGGGTGGGGTGTTTGGGGTGTGGGGTTTTTGGGTGGGGGTGGGTGGGGGGTGTTGGGGTGTGTTGTGGTTGGTTTTGTGGGGGTGGTGTGTGGGGGGTTGGGTGGGTTGGTGGTGGGGGGGGGTGTGGGTGGGTGGGGGGGGGGTGGGTGGTGGGGGGGTGGGGGGTTGTGTGGGGGGGGGGGGGGGGGGGGGGGGGGGTGGGGGTTGGGGTTGGGGGGGGGGGGGGGGGGGGTGGGGGGTTGTTGGGTGGGTTGTTGGGGGGGGGGGTGGGGGTGGGGGTGGTTGTTTGGGGTGGTGTGGGTTGGGGGGTTGTTTGGTGTGTGGGGTTGGGTTGGGTGTTGTGGGGGTGTTGGGGTGTGGGTGGGTGGTTGGGGTGGGGTTGTTTGGGGTGTGGGGTGTTGGGTGGGGTGGTGGGGTGGGGTTGGGTGGGGGGGTGGGGTGTGGGTGTGGGGTGGTGGTGTGGGGTGGGGTGTGGGGTGGGGTGGGGGGTGGTTGGTGTTGGGGTTGGTGGGGTGGGGTTGGGGGGGGGTTGGGGGGGTGTGGGGTTGGGGTGGTGGGGGTTGGTTGGGGGGGGGGTGGGTTTGGGGGTGGTTGGGGTTGGGGTTTGGGTTGGGGTTTAGGGTTGGGGTTTGGGTTGGGGTTTAGGTTTGGGGTTGGGGGTTTGGGTGGGGGTTAGGGTTGGGGTGTAGGGGTTGGGGTTGGGGTTTGGTTGGGTTGGTGGGTTTGGGTGGGGTTGGGGTGGGTGGGGTTTGGGTGGGGGGGTTGGGTTGGGTTGGGGTGGGGTTTGTGGGGTTTGGGTTGGGTTGGGGTGGGGTTGGGGGGTTTGGGTTGGGGTTGGGTTGGGGTTGGGTGGGGTTGGGTTTGGGTTGGGTTGGGTGGGGTTTGGGTTGGGGGTTGGGGTTGGTTGTGGGTTGGGTTGGGGTTGGGGTGGGTTTGGGTTTGGGTTGGGGGGGTTGGGTTGGGTTTATTGGGGTGTGGTTGGGGTTGGGGTTGGGTGAGGGGGGGTTGGGGGTTTGGGTTGGGTTTGGTTGGGTGGGGTTTGGGTGGTTGGGTTGGGTTTTGGGTTTGGGTTGGGTTTGGGTGGGGTTGGGGGTGGTGTGGGTTGGGTTGGGTTTGGGGTTGGGTTGGGGTGTGGGTTGGTTTAGGGTTGGGGTGTGGGTTGGGGTTGGGTTTGGGGTTGGGTGGTTGGGTGTGGGGTTTGGGTTGGGGTTGGGGTTGGGTTGGGTTTGGGTTGGGGTGGGGTGTGGGTTGGGTTTGGGTTGGGGTTGGGGTTTGGTTGGGGTGTGGGGGTTTGGGTTGGGGTGTGGGTTGGGGTTGGTTGGGTTGGGGGTGGGTTGGGGTTTTGGGTTTTGGTTGGGGTTGGGTGGGGGTGGTGTGGGGTTGGGTTGGGTTTGGGGGTTGGGGTTTGGGTTGGGTTGGGGTGGGGTTGGGGTGGGGTTTGGGTGGGGTTTGGGTGGGGTGGGGTTTGGGTTGGGGTGTGGGTTGGGGTGGGGTGTGGGTTGGGGTGGGTGGGGTTGGGTGTGTATGGTTGGGGTTGTGGGTTGGGGTGGGGTTGGGGTTTGGGTTGGGGTTTGGGTTGGGGTTGGGGTTGGTGTTGGGGTTTGGGTTGGGGTTGGGGTGTGGGGTTGGGTTGGGTTGGGGGTGTGGGTTGGGGTGTAGGGTTGGGGTTGGGGTTGGTGGGTTGGTGGTTTGGGGTTTTGGGGGGTTGGGGTTGGGGTTGGGTTGGGGTTGGGGTTTGGGGTTGGGTTGGGGTTTGGGTTGGGGTTTTGGGTTGGGGGTGTGGGGTTTGGGGTTGGGTTGGGGTTTGGGTTGGGGTTGGGGGTTGGGGTTGGGTTGTGGGTGTGGGTTGGGTTTGGGTTGGGTTTGGGTTGGGGTTGGGGTTTGGGTTGGGGTTGTGGGGTTGGGTTGGGTTTGGGGGGGGTTGGTTGGGTTGGGTTTGGGTGTGGGTTGGGTTGGGGGGTTGTGGGTGGGGTTTGGGTTTGGGTTGGGGTTGGGGTTGGGGGGGGTTGGGTGTTGTTTTGGGGTTGGGTTGGTGTTGGGTTGGGGTTTGGGTTGGGGTTGGGTTGGGGGTTTTGGGTTGGGGGTTGGGTTGGGTTGGGGTTGGGTGGGGTTTTGGGGTTGGGTTGGGTTTGGGTTGGGGTTTGGGTTGGGGTTGGGGTTTTTGTTTGGGGTTGGGTTGGGGTTGGGTGGGGGTTGGGGTTTGGGTGGTTGGGGTTGGGGTTTGGGTTGGGTTGGGGTGTTGGGTTGGGGTGGGTTGGGGTTGGGGTTGGGGTTGGGGTTGGGTTGGGGTTGGGTTGGGGTGGGGGTTGGGGTTGGGTTGGGGTTGGGGGGGGGGTGGGTTTGGTGGGGTGTGGTTGGGGTGGGGGGGGGGGTGGGGGGGGGGGGTTGGGGTGTGTGGGTGTGGTGTTTGGGGTTGGGGTTGGGGGGTGGGGTGTTTGGGGGTTGGTTTGGGTGGGTGGGGGGGGTGGGTGGGTTGGGTTGGTTTGGTTTTTGTTGGTTGGGGTTGGGGGGTTGGTTTGGTTGGGGTTGGTGGGTGGTTGGTGGGTTGTTGGTTGGGTTGGTTTGGGTTGGGTTGGTGGGGGGTGGTTTGGGTTGGGGTGGTTGGGTTGGGGTTGGGGTTTGGGTTGGGGTGGGTTGGGGTTGGGTTGGGTTTTGGGTTGGGGTTGGGTTGGGGGTGGGTTGGGGTTGGGTTGTGGTTGGTTTGGGTTGGGGTAGGGTTGGGTTTTGGGTTGGGGTTGGGTTTGGGTTGGGTTGGGTTGGGGTTGGGTTGGGTTGGGTGGTTGGGGTTGGGTTAGGGTTGGGGTTGGGGTTTGGGTTGGGGTTTGTGGGGTTGGGTGTGGTTGGGGTTGGGGTTTGGGTTGGGGTTAGGGTTAGGGGGTTGGGGTTGGGTTTGGTTGGGTTGGGTTGGGGTGGGTTGGGGTTTAGGGTTTGGGGTTGGGTTGGGGTGTGGGTTGGGGTGGGGTTGGGTTGGGTTTAGGGTTGGGGTTTTGGTTGGGGTTGGGGTTTGGTTGGGTTTAGGGTGGGTTTGGGTTGGGGTTGGGGTTTGGTTGGGGTTTGGGTGGGGTTGGGTTAGGGTTGGGTTTGGGTTGGGTTGGGTTGGGTTGGGGTTGTGGGTGGGTTGGGGTTGGGGTTTTGGTTGGGGTTGGGTTGGGGTTGGGTTGGGTTTAGGGTGGGGTTTAGGGTTGGGGTTTGGGTTGGGGTGTAGGGTTGGGGGTTTAGGTTGGGGTTTGGGTTGGGTTGGTGTTTGGTTGGGTTTGGGTTGGGGTTGGGTTTGGGTTGGGGTGTGGGGTGGGGTTTGGTTGGGGTTGGGGTTTAGGCTGGGGTTTAGGGTTGGGGTTGGGCTTGGGGTTAGGGTTGGGGTTTAGGGTTTGGGTTGGGCTTGGGCTTGGGGTTTGGGTTGGGGGTTGGGGTTAGGGTTGGGGTTAGGGTTGGGGTTGGGGTTGGGCTTTGGGTTTAGGGTTGGGGTTTAGGGTTGGGGTTTAAAGTCGGGGTGTAGGGTTGGGGTTGGGGTTGGGGTGAAGGGTAGGGGTTGGGGTTTAGGGTTGGGGTTTAGGGTTGGGGTTTAGGGTTGGGGTTTAGGGTTGGGGTTTAGGGTTGGGGTTTAGGGTTAGGGTTGGGGTTGGGGTTTAGGGTTGGGGTTTAGGGTTGGGGTTTATGGTGACGGGGCAATTTAACTCTTCCACTCCTCCACTGGTCACTCCAAATCAGACTATGAACATATGGTACCAGATAAGAGTAAATCAGATGGAGAATCTGGTTCAAACTTAATATGTTCGTTGCTTTATTAAGCAATGGCAAGATATACACAGCAACTGCCCCTACATTTCCGGATACACTACATTTTATAATTCATGGAATGGGCGTACATAATCAGAGAGCAAGGTGGGATTATGTGAAAAGTCAGGTGGGTTTAAGCTAATGTCTATGAGTATATTGGCTAGTTTAATGAGTCCTTTGTCTTTCGTGAGTCCATCCTCCAATCAGTCCAGGTGTCATCTGGTATGCAGCCATCTCCAGTTTTCTCATGGCACAGCCTGAGTACCAACACAGCAGGCCTCTCTACTTCAAGGACAACTTGGTACATGGCATCTTGTTCCTTCAGCAGTCTTACATACATCTGCAAAACACCTTGTTTAGAACATATTCATGGATAGGGGGAAGGGAAGCCAAAGGAGAGAGGTGAAAAAGAAGAGAAGGAAAGAATAAGAGAGAGAGAGATGAGAGAGATAAATAGATATATGTATTTATCTTGAGTACATACCTGAACAGAAGAAAAACTTATTGTTCCATTTAATGCTATAAGCCAATATATTAGTTATAAAGAAAAACAAATATAAAAGTATAAATGACATAGATATGTATATATATATATATATTATCAAATATAGGTAAAAATATATCTTTACCATATCTTTACCTCGACAATTTCCCCCCTAAACAAGTAAGTTTTCTCTAAATCTATCCCTAAATGTATTTATAAGGGGTCCTTTGAGACTGTCCATGTGATGGGTAAGGAGACGGATTGGGCTTTTTCAGTCAGACGCCTCAGAAATCTCTTTCCTTGTGAAAGGCACCAAAGCATCTAGACCCCCTACACTGGCTCACATGGAGTTCTCCCCGCTGCACTGTCCCTAATTTAATTCCCTCAACTGCATCTGATGGGGGAAATTCTTCGATTGTCTGAGAGAAAGACCCTTGGGTATCTCCCCTAAACTGATACTTCCATCTGTCAATGGATCAGCTTCTGTAACCAACTGGAAAAGAAAGATATATCTACCCAGCATTAGCTTTTAATTCTGCTGCCAATTTAGTAATTTTCTTTAAGGGTTATCATGTTTTCCCATTTTCCCCTGAATTTTGCGGGATATATATATACAGCATTCCTCCTCTCCCACCATTCCACAGACCCCGCCCTTTTCAGCTAGGAGCATATCAAGAGCCAATCTGGTTTGTAGCGTCATTCTAGTGTTGGGGCCTAATTCCTCAACTATACCCTGGAAAGCATCTCGGCTATAGTTGACAAACCTTTGCTCACTGTAATATATATATAATTAATCCAATCAACGTTCTTATTGATCTGTACCTGTGGAATTAAGGAAGCGATTCCAACATATACCTGATTTTGGGCCTTAAACTGGTCAGGCACTTCCCCCCCCTTGGCACACCGATAGCATCAATGTATACCTGAGGGTCTTCCTCATAGCCCATGTGGAGTTGATCAATACTTCTCTTGATGGTCTCACTGGAAAACTCTGGATCCCATGGTAAGATTTTGAACTGCATAGCTAGTTTAACCAGGGTGCACTGACCGGTCAGGCATTGGGCAACCTGGATCGGAGCTTACCATCCCCACACAACCAGTAAATATATACATATATCGTATATATTGGCTGAATAAATTTATACTTACAGAGCTGTTTTCATTACAAAATCCCAATTTAAAGGTTCCTACTAACAAAAACCTCAAAACATATTAGAAACGGCCTGGGGAATTGTGTATCAGGTTTACACTATTAGTAATATATAACCTTAAAGGTACAAGACTCATCTCCCTTGAACATTTTATCATATACTACTATCATTATGGAGGGTATACAAAAGGATATAAACTTCTTAAATATCTGCAAATAAGCACAGTTATCCACACGCGAAAGATACATTACAAAAATCATAACCCATTGATTTGTAAAGAGAAAGTACATAAGAACAAAAACATGAGATATACAGCCCTTTGACGATTGACCTGACCACGCATAATAGTCAAACAGATATAATAATATCAGACAATATAATTACACTTTAAGCAATATAAATATACTTATCAGTAGTCATCCAACTTTCCTAAAAGACAGATCAAAGGGAAATAACAAAACAGCATAGCAAAAAGCATACAGCTATTCACTTATCATAATATGATTAGTATACAGTTAAGCAGGCAAGAACCACATTATTTACTCATTTATTTACTTACTCTACTTAATAACATTTTAACTAGTATATATTTGACATTTATAATACCTTGGATAGAAGAAAGAGATTTACACATATATTAGGACAATTTTTATACAGTTTTATTGGTTTCCTTGTCCGCTCACTATTTGCAATTTCCAAACCCATGGAGCGATCGCCGCTTGAAGCCCGTACCTTTCTGAGTTGTGTTGTGTGCAAGAATAATGCAGGATAGTATACACAGCTTACCTGTACCAGGAGGCGAACTAGGAGGTACTCACCTGATCTCATCCGTGACCTATTTTGAGGCGTAAAGTGAGGCCAAGCAGAGACCAGTCTAACCTTTGCTGATGAGAGACATTATGGCCTGCCCTGTCCACTCTCACGACTCCTAGTTTAACACTGTTAGTGGTTCGGTCAGTCCCTATAAGGCAGTCGACTATAGAGAGGGCTCAGGCCGCCAGACGCAATCCGGCTGGGATGGGGCAACCATCCGCCATTACCTTTCCTACCTTTTGTTGTAGCTTGCCTTCTACCTCCGAGAGGACAGGACACCTGTGGTGATTGTCAGTGTGATTATACCATCCTAGACTGATAACATGGTGTTTACCTCACCGTGATATATCAATTCTGCATTTAGTAGGCTTACCGTATTGTTAAGGAATTCTTCAACCAGAAATCGCTCCATTCGCTCAGAAAGTGCAAATCAGAACCAAACATTCTGATTACCTCATGTGAGGATTCTACTTATGTCCAATGTAAGAAATCATATCTCCTATACCTGAAAAACAACTCAAAAATCTATTAATATCAAAGATCAGAAAATTCTTATTCAACATTATAATTATAATTTTCTGCTAGTTATTTTGAATATAATTTTTTTATTACCGGACAATAAATGGTAGAAAATACTATATGGGCGCTGTACATCAGAGCAGACATATGTAACATCACCTTTAATTCAAAATTCCTGCTATCAGCATCTTCTCCAGAAAGCTCCTTACCCCTCCCATAAGATAACGGACTACAAGAAATATTCTTACATAGTAAAGAACAAAAGCTGCTCTAATAGAAGGAATTTAAGGAGGTGTGGAGGAGTGGTTCACTCCCTTCCATATTTTCAAATCCTTTGGCCTTGAAATACTTACAAAATATCCACAATCCTGACAAAGGACCTAACTACTTTCTTCTTTCTTGTCTTCCAACAGCATTAATATATATATTATTTTCTCTTGGGCGCTCAGTATATTAATTTTCCCTCTAGGTAGCTTAATTTTTGAACGGCTTGAATCATAAGAATATATTTGAGGATATCTTTGTTATCCTGATATTACGTCTTATATTTCAGCATATTACAGTTTACACAAACCTTTGTAAGATAATTTGAATACAAGATAGTCCTAATTACAGCTTCATTTAATACTATATATACTAGTCACAGCTCCCTAAAGCAGTTAAATCTACCTGGCGTCATACACACACACACGTACCAGCATTGGTTTAGGACACTGGTCAAATTATTCCCAGACACAGGTTTAGCTATTTGAATTCCAGGGCAAAGCAGGCATCCCCAGGGACTGACTCCTCAGCATGTATTCCATAGATTACCAGCCGTTCCCAGGCCTGCCATCACAGGTTCAGACCTCCAGAACAGCTACTGCACCAGAACACACCATCGCAAATAACTTCAGGTTTAACCTGTCTTCCCCACTGGAGGGGCTGCAAGACCCTCAGTCTTCTAACCTCATATCTCTATACACACAAGCTAGGCACTACTTTTAGTATATATGCATACAAACTGAATACTTTAGGATCTCTCTTTTTTTTTTTTTTTTTTTTTAACTTAAATTAATAAAAAATCTGATTACTATTATTGTATTCAATATTAGGCATTATTATTAATACTAAACTACCATAAATATGAAAAATACGTCTTTGTCATTCAGAATTCTTGGAAAGATGGGTAACATTCCAGTACATGTCAGAAACAGCCCAGCTTCGCCCATCCCTCCCCTTCTTTCTCTCTCTCACTCTCAACAAGGTCACTGAAGAGAGCCGTATTCAAATAAGACTGAAGAATTTCATACAGCTTTCACAAAGTTAATTAACTCCTTCTTTCTCGTAACTATACATAATCGATGATTCCTACTATTCTCTGACACCCTCAACCTAATTTCTGGGCTCTTTCAAGAACTTTCCCCTGACGGGAAGAACACAAAATATAATTATTAATGGCTAAAATATAGACTTTTCCTAGATAATTACTTGCCAAATGGGCAATAGTAATAATATTTGGTACGGGAAAATAATACATCAAATCTGTCAGGATAAAACCCAAAGAATCCAATACATTCCCCTACATCCATCTCACCATATATGAATACAGTCCCCGGGAAAGAATACATTCTCTGAATATGGGCATTTTTGGGCTTTCTCTCTTTCCCCATAGATGTATGAATAACCAACCTTCCAGACCCGCCCCCCCCTTCAGCTCCTACAGTCGCCATTACAGGGCGGTAGCTGGGATAGTGTACTCAATCACAATAGCGTGGCGGCCATTTTACACTGTATAAAATTATTGTTAGGAAGCAACTTATAATTAAACACAGGTTCTGCATCATTTTTTTTTCTTCTTTCTCCATCTACTCTTCTCCATTCCTCACTTTTCAGACTACCGTATTTGCAACTCGTAAATAAACTTGTGCCTGATCTAGCAGCCCTTGGTCGTTTAGCTTACTTTTTTTCTCTCTGGATAAGATCATTTTATATAGACGGCTGCAATCTCTTTGACAAAGCAATTCTACGTACTTGTATAACTTTTTCACATTAACAGCCTGCTTGCCTTCCCGTGATTCTACCAATTCCTTCATTTCCACAGCATCTTTATCTAACTTATAGGGGTACGGTACGCAACATGACGGAATACTACGGCCTGCTGCAGCTCAGTCCGCTGACAGCGACAATCAACACTGTGCCCCTAAAGTGTGGAACGGCTCTTCACACTCCAAGCGTGGCACGGCTCATCACGCTTACTCCAAGCGTGGCATGGCTCTTCACGCTTACTCCAAGCGTGGCATGGCTCTTCACGCTTACTATATTCTGCCCCTAGGCTAGACACCAGTGCTTACAGATTGTCCTGTCACGATATTCCAACCGGGAGGCAGTCTCCTCTCCCAAAATATAGGTGCCCAAACACCTTAGTCACGTGCAGATATAATAACGTCTCCCATTTTCCTATCTATACCGTCCCCAATCTACACCCTTCTCAGTATCTCACAGTGTCTCTAGATTGGAATTTGAACAATGCAGTTAAACAACAGTCAAGGGCAATAAAATTACACCTCAATTCACAAGCTAACAGCAGGCACAGAAAGAGTTAATTTCCAAGTGAGGAATGAATGATGATCGTGGAGGAGGCGTGGTGTATGAGCGAGCACATGCATAAGGCAATATATCTCGCGTTGCTGGTTCGGAACATAGCTCTGGATCACGCTTAGTCTCACCACTCGACCGGTCACCCCCTAGACCCAAAGGACACCCCAGACTTAACCAATATTGGCTGAAACACTGTAAGGGCGACACACATATGAATGCGATCTCCACTTACCGTGTTTGGAGGTCGACCAGGGGTCAGCCAATACAGGCGTCATCCAGGGGCATCCGGGCACGGGTCCGTGGGGGTCGCGGATCACTGGCTATGTCCCATCTGGGGTGCCAATTGACGGGGCAATTTAACTCTTCCACTCCTCCACTGGTCACTCCAAATCAGACTATGAACATATGGTACCAGATAAGAGTAAATCAGATGGAGAATCTGGTTCAAACTTAATATGTTCGTTGCTTTATTAAGCAATGGCAAGATATACACAGCAACTGCCCCTACATTTCCGGATACACTACATTTTATAATTCATGGAATGGGCGTACATAATCAGAGAGCAAGGTGGGATTATGTGAAAAGTCAGGTGGGTTTAAGCTAATGTCTATGAGTATATTGGCTAGTTTAATGAGTCCTTTGTCTTTCGTGAGTCCATCCTCCAATCAGTCCAGGTGTCATCTGGTATGCAGCCATCTCCAGTTTTCTCATGGCACAGCCTAGTACCAACACAGCAGGCCTCTCTACTTCAAGGACAACTTGGTACATGGCATCTTGTTCCTTCAGCAGTCTTACATACATCTGCAAAACACCTTGTTTAGAACATATTCATGGATAGGGGGAAGGGAAGCCAAAGGAGAGAGGTGAAAAAGAAGAGAAGGAAAGAATAAGAGAGAGAGAGATGAGAGAGATAAATAGATATATGTATTTATCTTGAGTACATACCTGAACAGAAGAAAAACTTATTGTTCCATTTAATGCTATAAGCCAATATATTAGTTATAAAGAAAAACAAATATAAAAGTATAAATGACATAGATATGTATATATATATATATTATCAAATATAGGTAAAAATATATCTTTACCATATCTTTACCTCGACAATGGTTGGGGTTAGGGTTGGGGTTAGGGTTGGGGTTTAGGGTTGGGGTTTAGGGTTGGGGTTGGGGTTTAGGGTTGGGGTTGGGCTTTAGGGTTTAGGGTTGGGGTTGGGGTTTAAGGTTGGGCTTGGGGTTGGGGTTAGAATTGGGGTGTAGGGTTGGGGTTGGGGTTTAGGGTTGGGGTTTAGGGTTGGGGTGTAGGGTTGGGGCTGGGGTTTAGGGTTGGGCTTGGGGTTGGGGTTTAGGGTTGGGGTTCGGGTTTAGGGTTGGGGTTGGGGTGTAGGGTTGGGGTTTAGGGTTGGGGTTTAGGGTTGGGGTTTAGGGTTAGGGTTGGGGTTGGGGTTTAGGGTTGGGGGTTTAGGGTTAGGGTTGGGGTTGGGGTTTAGGGTTGGGGTTGGGGTTTAGGGTTAGGGTTGGGGTTTAGGGTTGGGGTTTAGGGTTAGGGTTGGGGTTTAGGGTTGGGGTTGGGGTTTAGGGTTGGGGTTTAGGGTTGGGGTTGGGCTTTGGGTTAGGGTTGGGGTTTAGGGTTGGGGTTTAGGGTTGGGGTTGGGGTTTAGGGTTGGGGTTGGGGTTTAGGGTTTAGGGTTGGGGTTTAGGATTAGGGTTGGGGTTTAGGGTTTAGGGTTGGGGTTGGGGTTTAGGCTGGGGTTTAGGGTTGGGGTTGGGGTTTAGGCTGGGGTTTAGGGTTGGGGTTGGGCTTGGTGTTAGGTTTGGGGTTTAGGGTTGGGGTTGGGCTTGGGCTTGGGGTTTGGGTTGGGGGTTGGGGTTAGGGTTGGGGTTAGGGATGGGTTCGGGTTGGGCTTGGGGTTTAGGGTTGGGGTGTATGGTTGGGGTTGGGGTTTAGGGTTGGGGTTTGTGTAGGGTTGGGGTTGGGGTTTAGGGTTGGGGTTGGGGAGTAGGGTTGGGGTTGGGGTTTAGGGTTGGGGTTTAGGGTTGGGGTTGGGGTTTAGGGGTTGGGGTTGGGGTTTGGGGGGGGGGTTTGGTGGGGTGGGTTGGGTTGGGGGGTTTAGTGGGGTGGGTTGGTTGGGGTTGGGGGGGGGGGTGGGTGGTTGTTGGTGGGTGGGGGGGTGGGGGGGGGGTGTGGGGGGGGTTGGGGGTTGGGGGTGGTGGTGGGTGGTGGTTGGGGTTGGGGTTGTGGGTGGGTTGGGGTGTGGGGTTGGTGGTGGGGGGGGTGTGGTGGGGGGGTGGGGGTGGTGGGTGTGTGGTTTGGTGGGTTTTGTTGGTGGGTGGGGGTGTGGGGGGTTTTTGGGTGTGGGTTTGGGGTGGGTGGGGGGGGGGTGGGGGGGTTGTTGGGTTGGGTTGGGGGTTGGGTGGGTTGGGTTGGTGGGGGGGGGGGTGGTTGGGGTTGGGGTTGGTTGTTGGTGGGTGGTGGGTTTGGGTGTTGGGGTTGGTTGGTTGGTTGGGTTGTTGGTGGGGTTGGTGGGGTGTTGGGGTGTGGTTGGTTTGGTTGGTTGGTGGGTGGGTTGTGGGTTGGGGTGGGGGGTTTGTGGGGTTGGTTGGGTGGGGGGGTGGGGGGGGTGGGGGGTGGTTGGGGGGGGGTGGGGGGGTGGGGGGGGGTTGGGTGGGTTGGGGTGGGGTGGGGTGGTGGGGGGGGTGGGGGGGGTTGGTGGTTGGGTGGGTTGGTGGGTTGGGGTTGGTGGGTGGGGGGGGGGGTTGGGTGTTGGGGGGGGTGGGGTTTGGGTGGGGGGGTGGTTGGGTGGTTGGGGGGGGTGGGTTGGGTTGGTGTGGTTGGGGGGGGGGGTGGGTGGGTTTGGGGGGTGGGTTGGGGGTGGGTTTTGGTTGGGGTTTTTGGGTTGGTTGGGTGGTGGTGGTGGGGTTGGGGTGGTGGGTTTGGGTGGGGTGGTTGTGGGTGGGTTGTTGTTTGGGTTGGGTTGGGGGGGGGGTGTTGGGTGGTGTGGGTGGGGTTGGGGGGGGGTTGGGTTGGGGGGTGGTGGGGTGGGGTGGTGGGGGGTTGGTGGGGTGGGTTGTGGGTTGGTTGGGTGGGTGGTTGGTGTGGGTTGGGTTGGTGGGGTTGGTTGGGTTGGTTGGGTGGGGGTTTGGTTGGGGTGGGGGTGGGGTTGGGGGGTGGGTGGGGTTGGGTTTGGTGGGGGGGTTGGTTGGGTTTGGTGGGGTTGGGTTGGGTGGGGTTGGGGGGGTTTGGGTGGGGTGGGTTTGGGGTGGGGTTGGGTTGGTGTGTGGGTGGTGGGTTGGGTTGGGGTTGTTGGTGGGTGGGTGGTTGTTGGGGGTTGGTTGGTTGGGTTGGGTTGGTGGGTGGTGGTTTGGTTGGGGGGTGGGGGGTTGGGTGGGGTTTGGGTGGGTTGGGTTGGGGTTGGGGGTTGGGTTTGGGTGGGGTGGGTTTGGTGGGTGGTTGGTTGGTGTTGGTGGGGGTGGGGTTGGTGGGTTGGGGTTTGGGTGGTGGGTGGGTTGGTGGGTGGGTGGGGGGGTTTGGGTTGGGTGTGGGTGGGGGGGGTTGTTGTGGGGGGGGGTGGGGGGTGGTGGTTTGGGTTGGGTGGGGGGGGTTGGGGTTGGGGTTTGGGTGGGGTTTGGGGTTGGGTTGGGGTGGGTTTGGGTTTGTTGGGGTTGGGGTTTGGTTGGGGTTGGGTTGGGGTTTGGGGGGGGTTTGGGAGGGTTGGGTTGGGGTTGGGGGGTTGGTTGGGGTTGGTGGGTGTGGGTTGGGTTGGGTGGGGTTTG
>JARQOC010003789.1:0-7500 GCA_033576535.1 Allobates femoralis | reverse complement strand
CATGCACGCACACACACACACGTATACACACATGCACACACACACACGTAAGTATACACACACATGCACACACACACGTAAGTATACACACACATGCACACACAGACAAGTATGTATACACACACATGCACACACACACACACACACACACACACACACGTATACACACACACAATCTAACTATATATATGTGCATATATATATATATATATATAGATGCACATATGAAATGTGCCTAATAAAAGTGAATGTACATATGTGTGTGTGTAATCCATATGTACATGTGGATTACACACACATATATATGTGCAGTTTTGGGAGGGTGAGGGGGCCGCCGATACTCACCTTCCGAAGACGCCGATCGTTGCCTAGCGACGACGGCACACGCATCGGCTTCACCCGCTGCACTGGGCATGCGCGGCACGGAAATGACGCGCTCTCATCGTCATTTCCGGGCCGCGCGTCATGAAGAGCGGGGCGGGATGATTCCAATGGGCTCCCCGCTCTTCAAATCGATAATGCCGCCCATTAGGGCGTTAGGAAGGTAGCGAGGCGGGGGGAGCGCGGCTCTGGGGAACCCGCCCTTCGGACAAGAGCCCACAGGAACGCCCCACTGTCACAGAAACTGTAAGTTTATAAAGTGGTTTATTCACCTTCTATAAAGCCCTATTAGGACAGGCAGGGATGGTTAGGGAGCTAGTTAGGGTCTGTAGGGGCAGGTAGTGATAGTTTAGGGGCCATAGATTAGGTGACAGGTTCCCTTTAAGTAAAACTCCTCTGACTAAGAGGCACGGCGTCAATAGCAAATATGGGAATGGATTTCAACAGCATAAAATGATACCAGAAAGACTATACTTTTGATCAAATAGAGAAACCACCATATTGACTCCAGTCCTATTGTCCAAAAGTACATTAATGTAGACCACTTATGCGGGTAAAATAAACTGAGATACACATGTGGAGGGCTTATATACCCCTAAGTTGTAATCCCCCACACAACATTGGGTCAGAAGCTTTCCAACATCTTTTTCTGCTTAGGAATAAATGGACAAGCCCCAATAAAGTAATCCCGATGACTGCAAATGAAACACACCCTTGGCTTACAACATACCAACAGAGGCCCAATCGAGAAGGAGACCCGTCCTCATAACTGCATGGTATTATCAGTGCATATGGATGGGACATCACCCTTGAGAATACAACTGGGGATGGAGTTAAAGCAAGTCTATTCCTGAGGCATCTATCTATCTTTATGACAAGGGTTATAGTGACCTTAAAAAACTCAGAAAGGTTTATAGATGTTCTGGTGTCATATGAAACTTCAGACAGACCCTGACAATAATGGCTTCTTACATCAGTAGCCCACCTACAGAGCTCTAAACAAAACTCTATGGGCCAGTCCCCCTACTTGAGCTTGTGTAGGTTTAACTCAGCAATGGAGTCGCTGTGTTAAGAAGGAAAAGGCTCAAGATTAAGCATCACCTTGCAGGAGGGAGATAAAATTTCCCTACCCTTTTTTCCTCAAACCCAGAGGAATGTGGGTGAAGCTTGAAATAAAGTTTGCAAGCCTCATGGAAAACCACAAACTTATCACATCCACCAGAATCCCTATCCAGGATAGCCAACTTAGGTTGCGGTTCAGACTTGGCTGCAGGGAACATCAAATCCGATGACTGCTGATGGTTTTCCAAAATCTCTGACCACAGATATGTCAGATACAGACTCTGTAACTGATCTTCAAGAGTTGTATCAGGAGCCATGAAAATATCTTGAAAATATGAGGGTCAACTATAATGTTAATTATTGTAAGTACATGGTGAACTTGAGCATTTGTCCGGGAACTCCATTGACTTCCATTATACTTGAGTCGTGACCATCCAAGCATCCAACTGCTCGTTACAAGTACCAACCTCACAAGCATAGTAGTGTTCACTTATTACTATTAGCTAGTCATCATTAGTTTTCTAAAGGTTCTCTTTATCATAGGACAACATAACACTGCTACTGGAATAAACACATATTGATATTACGGAACTAAATAATATATCATCAAAATACTTGTATGTGCTCTAGCAGTCACCCTGTACCTATCATTCATGTAAAGACTGACAAGAACAATTACATTCAAGTGCTAATAGAACAGAAGGGCAGAAATACCTGACCCTGGAATCTTAGGTCAATCTAAGTGTTTGATGTCTCATTGAATTACTGTAGTATCGTAGTATGAAAGACAAAGCTTGAACTAATGGAAATTAGTTTGGACATGCAATACTGCTGATTGGGCCAGTATAATTAGAATAACATTCTCACAGCTAATATCATAAGCAAAAGATAAATAATCATGCAATAACTGTCTATGTCCTTATAGATTGTGCTGCTCTCAGCATGTTGTGTACTTGATCTCCAGATGGACCGCAGTTGAAGTAAAATATTCCATCATGCTGTACAATATTCACATAAAAGGACAGCAATCTCCGATGGTATATAAACTTTTACAACATATGTCTATTCTTTTATATTAACCTTAATTGATATAAAAGAATCAAACATGCAAATAATAATAATTAAAAATATGCTGTTATTATTATTATTAGAATTATTTTTTTTTGTACATGGCTCCTATGCAAATCTTTGCAACTCTATGATTACAGATGCAAACAAATCCAGTTTGTAGATTGGTATTAAGGGAGGTTTACACGTAGCGACGAACCAGCGAACCCGACAACGATCCTGCCTGACCGGGATCGCTGGTGCGTCGCTACATGGTCGTTGTTGAGATGTCAGACAGGCAGATCTCACCAGCGATCACCCAGCGATGCATCGACACCCAACGGTCGTTGGGAGTGTTTGCGGTCTCGGGTGCAGAATGGGAATCATTCGTAAGTCTGTCTGTCACACACAGCGATGCAGACTGGCCAGCGGGAGATCGCGGATCAAAAAATGTTCTAAGCCATTTAGTAAAGATCAGCGATCTCCCAGCGGGGGGCTGATGGCTGCTAAGTGTTACATGCAGCGAGATCGCCGACGAGGTCGCTGCTACATCACAAAATCGGTGACATAGCGATCTCATTAGCGATCTCGCTAAGTGTAAACCACCCTTTAGACATGTGTTACTTCTATCTGCTTCCCTAATTATACAATAGACAGACAGATTAAGTGCACACTAAGAGGTACTTCACAGACACAAACTTTCCAGCGATCCCACCAGCGATCTGATCTGGCCGGGATCGCTGGAAAATCTCTCTGGAGTCGCTGGTGAGCTGTCAAACAGGCAAATTCACCAGCGACTCTCCAGCGACTCAGCAGCCGTGAGATCGCTGGTAACTATGATAAACACTGGGTAACTAGATACCCGATGTTTGTCATGGATTCCAGCATCCTAGAGCAGCCTGTAGGCTGGAGGATTCTGGTAACCATGATAAACACCGGGTAATTAAGCAGTGCGCGCTGCCTAGTTACCCGGTGGTTATCATAGTTAAAAGCCTGTGAGGTCGCTGGTTCGCTCGTCTCTCGCAGTCACACGCGCGGATGCGTGCTGACCAGTGGGAGATCAAGGACCAAAAAATGGTCCTGAGCGACGTGCAGTCACCAGCGATCTCACAGCAGGGGCCAGGTCGCTGGTGCGTGTCACATGCTGTGACATCGCTGAAGAGTTCGCTGTGATGTCACAAAACCTGTGATGTTGCAGCAACATCGCTAGCAATGTTGCAGTGTGTGAAGGTACCTTAAGTTTGTACACTTGACTACATTGTACTAAGATCTTTTTTCCCGTAATATTGCCAAAGGTGATCATTTGCCTCTGTCTGGCGACTATACAATGGCATACATTTTGTTTACCTGTAAGGCCAGGGTCACATTTGCGGTTGGACCCTGGCCTGCCGGATTCCGGTTTCAACTTAGCAATTTTTCCATCACCGCATAGCGTTTCCGCTATGCGGTGCTGGAAACCGCAGTCCCTAGTTACCTGGTGTTTACCTGCACGACCTGTCACACAGGCAGCGGCTCGGAGGGCGTTTTACAGCGCCGCACAGGAAATCGTGTCTGCAACGGTTTCCTGTGCGGCGCTGTAAAACGCCCTCCGAGCCGCTGCCTGTGTGACAGGTCGTGCAGGTAAACACCGGGTAACTAGGGACTGCGGTTTCCAGCACCGCATAGCGGAAACGCTATGCGGTGATGGAAAAATTGCTAAGTTGAAACCGGAATCCGGCAGGCCAGGGTCCAACCGCAAATGTGACCCTGGCCTAAGAGAGTAAGGACTGTAATGCCTCAAACAGGACATCACAAAGAAATGTATGCTATGAGATATACATTTCTTTCTCACAGGTCACTATGTGTGAGGCCATGCTATGGAGAGGGGGCACAGTATGGAGAGACTACAGTGTGAAGAGAAGGCAAAGTATAGAGAGAGGATTGCCGTAGATGTAAAGTGTAAGAATACAGCTTGGGGAGACAGTCTGGAAATAGTGACAGTATGTGATGAAACAGAAGAGAATAGACAGCATGAAGTGGAGACATGATTTTGGGACAGTATGAAGGCTGACAAATAGGGTAATGTGGCAGACATAGTTCATAATGGGGGAAAGAGTGGCGGTTATACGTCATACATCTTAAGGGGGAACTGTGTTGAAGTTCATTAGGTGGATAATGTTATGGTTACAGGTTATAATTGGGGAATTTGGCAGTTGAAGTTCCTAAGGTGGTGATGTGCTAGTTGTAGTTTAAAGGAGGGTAGTGTGGAAAATTTATGTTATAAAGATTGACTGTGTGAAGGCCATTTACCATTAAAGGGCCAATGAGGTCAGTTTAGAATATCATGATGGAATATGGTGCAGAATTACCTAGAAACAGAAAGTCAGCAGCAAGATGTTGTGGAAAGAAAAAGGTATCATAGCATTAGGACCAGATGTAGACAAAAGGGAAGATTAGAATGACTTCAATCTGAGAAAATACCACCTATAAGTAGGGATCGGTGAACCTGGACTGTAAAGTACAGCGTTCGTACTTGGCATCTAGTGTCCAGTTCTGAAAACTGAACACAGACTTCTCGTGGAAGTCCGTGGTTGAGTTCAGAGTTCAGATATTATTATTATTATTTATTTATATAGCGCCATTAGGTTCCATGGCGCTTTACATGAGGATGAGGGAGACAAGAACAAGTACACTAAATCTAGGCGATCAGGACATACAGGCAAAGGAGGGGCAGGGACCCTGTCCACGAGGGCTCACAGTCTAAGAGGGATACAGAATAAAGTTTGTTTAAAGGAAGTGCACTCAATCAACAAGCTTTTCAGCTGTAGGCACTCCCGCAGTCATCACAACCATGCCGAGTATTGGCATGGCTTTAATTGGTTGGTGCATCATGTGACCTAGGCTGCATAACCGCCGGATCATGGGTGGCACTGCCATCATTGTGCTCTGACTAACATAGGGATAGGACACTGTTCTAGTGAGGGACATTTTTAGGTTACTTCTTTTATTCCTCTCTCTGTATTAATGATATTACAGGCTCTGTGTGGCCACTCTGCACCAGGTTCTGTGTGGATATTTTTTAAAAAGGCTCCGTGAGCATACTCTTAAAAGGCTCTGTGTACTTTGTCTGGCTTCTGTTCGGTGTGTATCTGGCTTTTAAGATGCACACAAAAGAGTTGGTCAACTGCACTTTTATGTACTCCTTAAAATCCAGGCATGGCCAAATAATAGGCCAATATATGGGGTTATGTCTGCTCTATCCACCTTGTTACGTGCTCAGAAAAAAAGGGTTATAATATATAAAGAATATTCTGGCACACTTTATAGGAATAAGGATATGAGGAATCTCAAATAAGTTCACAAAAAAGAAAGTTTATTCTTTGCCTTGGAATACAGAACAGAGAATCTTTTTTATTCAACGTTTCGGCTATCACTGCCTTGATCACGATATTCTTTCATATTTGCATAAAATAAAACAAACAAAAGAGACATCAGAGACAATATACATGAAATGCTGAGTAGGATGCTCAAACAATCACGTGACTTATTGAGGCATCAAATTACATATAGATAAATAATAGAACCAATAGTAATACATGCATGTGTAAATTATAAAAAATGTGTCTCCACCATTATTCCAGTAGTGTTATCAACACAATAATCAAAATAATTAATTACCTCTATGGGCTGTATATATAATTCATAGGCAAAAGAGTATGTGATCCAGGTCCCTTATAGGGGGCTCAATGGCTTAAAGGAAATCAATGATATTTTTTAATGATTTAAATCATTACATTGAGGGCCTTAAATTCACTCTCCACGCGGATAAGTTATCCATTAATTTTCTTGACACCCAGGTCTCACGCACCGATAGTGGCACATTAACCACTGACTTGTATCGGAAACCGACTGATAAGAATAGTTTGCTATTATTCAGCAGCTGTCACCCTAAACATCTTAAGTGCACTATTGGTACAGGTTCAGGTGGCTCCTGGCTATATTTCTAAAGTCTATGATGGACCCTTACCCAGCCGTTATAGTCAATTGAGTAAGTGTTGCACTGTCTACTATTATCTGGATGATTTCCACTATAATCACCTAAGTAGCATGGTTTGCTCCCTTGATCAGACATCATTGTAATATATGATTAGGATTCTTTCCTTTTTTGATATAGATCTTATATATTACCCTGACATGTAACCATACTTCATTGATCTATTTAGGCTGAACACTGTAATTCTTTGCTTTAGTTTTTTCATTGATGTCCTTTAAGCCATTGAGCCCCTATAAGGGACCTGGATCACATACTCTTTTGCCTATGAATTATATATACAGCCCATAGAGGTAATTAATTATTTTGATTATTGTGTTGATGACACTACTGGAATAATGGTGGAGACACATTTTTTTATAATTTACACATGCATGTATTACTATTGGTTCTATTATTTATCTATATGTAATTTGATGCCTCAATAAGTCACGTGATTGTTTGAGCATCCTACTCAGCATTTCATGTAAATTGTCTCTGATGTCTCATTATAGAGAATCTTCCATCTGAATCATGTATTTTAGAGGTTGATACAGACGCCCCAGGGTAAGCACTCAGTGTAGAGTGCAGGATAAGTGTGAGCTGAGTGTTACTGCAATTTTGGCGGGCAGAGCAAACAATTATTTTTATGCCATTTATTGGGCGGTATAAGTGATTAGATGGCATCATTTTTATGGTTAGTGTGGTTACAGCGATAAAGGATTTATATAGTTATTTTTATGTTTGGGTAAGAGGGTAGGAGGGCAGGGACAACTCTGGACCTAAAAAGGGTGAGTATTGCTGTGCTTGTTACTTTAAACATCTGCAAGTCAAAAGAAATATTTTTGTAGAATATCCCTAAGGGTGCTTTCACACTGGCGGTTTTGCCCACATCCGGCAGATCCGGACAAAAAAAACGCATCTACCTAACGGCAGCACTTGCTGCACACTTGCGGCAAGCCCCATGCATTGTCTTTGGGGTTTGCGGTAAGCATGCAGCA
>JARQOC010003788.1:0-14016 GCA_033576535.1 Allobates femoralis | reverse complement strand
CCAAATGTGACTCGAATGAGTCCAAACGCTAAACTCAGACTTTACAGTTATAAGATGGGGTCTAGGGGGCAGTAAAAAGAAGAAAAATAGTTATTAAACATCATTGTTATACTTACCGAGTCCTGCCGTCTTACTGTACCACCACTTGTACTTCCGGACCACTTATTAACGTCCTGAATATTCACTGCAGATGGGTCCAACAGCCAATCACAGATGCTGCCAGGGAATGGATGTCTTGGATTGGCTTTTGGAGTTGTCTGGAAACTGCCCAGTGTGTATGTGTATGACGTGACTCGCCATGTATGTGTATATGTGTGTGTATACTGTATATGTGGGTGGGGGTGTACATATATTTGTATGTATATATGTCTGTATATGTGTATGACATGACCCGCCGCATCACGTGACACAGCGGATCACGTTATAGACATATACAAACATACACACATATATATATACACACACACACGCACACATCGGTCTTCCCTCCCTCTGGTGTTACTGCTGTTACAGCAGGCCGAAGGATGCAGCGGGGTCAATTGACAAGGCAGGGTCACACAGGTCCTTCGGTCTGCTGGGAGCAGGCAATGGTAACACCAGGTGGGTGTTGACGTGATGGGAGGGAGATTGGGCAGAGGAGAGACTGGGCGAGGGGTAGACTGAGTGGAGGGGAGAGCAGGTGAGGAGGAGACCAGGTGGGGGGGGAGACCAGGTGAGGAGGAGACCGGGCGTACTGCTGGGAGCAGGTGAGGGAAGCATGCACCGGGCTGTAGTCGGCGTGTGCGGCACCACCACGAGTGTCCGCCATATTTCCATACCCATCACTTGTGTGTGGAAACATTGGAAGTCGATGACAGACGTTACAGGACAATTATGTAAGTAGATGTCCACTATCATGGCTATTATATTTATTATATTTATGAATGTCCCCCATCATGGGCTAGTAGTTCCATTAATGTTGTCTTCATCATGGGCCATTTTCTGTAATATTATCCCCCATCATGGTCTCCGTTCTGTAATAATGTCCCCCATCATGGGCTAGTAGTTCCATTAATGTTGTCTTCATCATGGTCTCTGTTCTGTAATAATGTCCCCCATCATGGTCTCCGTTCTGTAATAATGTCCCCCATCATGGTCTCCGTTCTGTAATAATGTCCCCCATCATGGTCTCCGTTCTGTAATAATGTCCCCCATCATGGTCTCCGTTCTGTAATAATGTCCTCCATCTTGGGCTCCTCTTAATTTAATAATGTCTCCAATCCTCGCCCTATTTATTTTTGTAATAATGTCCCCATTTTTACCCTTTTTGTTTAATAATGTCCCCCATCTTAACATTCTTCTCCGAAATAGGGAAAAAAAAGTATTCTTTTTAGCTGTCCCAGCCCCCACTTTGTGCAGCGTCATCTGTTTCCTACATTACCCCCGCAAGGGGATGGGGTGATGCATGGCAGTGATTCTCGCAAAGGACCTGCCAAAATGATCTGCCAGCCTCTGATTGGTCGGTGGCCATTGTAATTATTGTGATCCAGAGATCTGGTAGCTCCTCGCACTGCAATACACTTTAACTGAATCTGCTTCCTATGATGCACATTCAGTGGCAACGCACTGGTATTGGTGGCCCCCTGACTCCATGGGTCTGGTAACATTTGCGCTCGTTGCCACGGCTTTCAGTCATGCCCAGAGCAATGACAGTTTCCACTTACAGCACTGAGGGCAGTGGCTGCAGACATGTCCCAGCAGTGACTGACAGCCGGCTCTGCACTGATGCACTGCACCATGAGCTGTCAGTCAGTGCCGGGGCGTGCTTATACCCGCTGCTCTCAGTGCTGTAAGCTGTGACTGTAATTGCTACAGACCTTCCTGCAGGACTGAAAGACGACGGCTTCTGGGAGAAATCATAACCATTAATTACCTTCCCAGCGGCCACATACAGAGCGTCTTGGGCGGCGGCTTTTCAGGAGCACACAGGAAACGTTGTAGGCAGCGTTTACTGTGCGCTCCTAAAAAGAGGCCACTGAAGACGCTCTGTGTGTGGCCGCTGGGAAGGTAATTAATGGGTCCCCATGGGGCAGCGTTCTGCTGTAGTGGATATCGTTAACGGTATCCGCTTCAGCAGAAATCAGCACAATAATATTAAAGTGGAACATTCTGCAAAAACAAAAAGAAAAAATATCTTGCCAGATCCATAGATAAATAGATACACAGATACATGGAAAAATAGATAGATAAGGCCCAGTTACACACACAGATAATTGTGCAGAGATTGTTGGCAGATCTCTGGTTGCAGTGAAATCATGGACACATTGTTATTTGTACACAGCCACAAAATGGAACAATGTGTTTTCACTGCAACCACAGATCTGGGAACAATCTCTGCACAATTATCCGTGTGTGTAACAGTACAGATAGATAGATAGATAGATAGATAGATAGATAGATAGATAGATAGATAGATAGATAGATAGATAGATAGATATCGGCTACATTAATTTGTTCCTGTGATTTATGACATTTTCTCTAATTCCAATATATGATTTATCTTTTTAGATCGGAGCCCAGTGGTCGGAAGACTCAGGTCTTCTTGGACTGAAGACAGAACATGGTGGAGTGACAGCTCATCTGACACGCCACCACCAAGCTCGAGAGGTAATATTAGTAGCAGTAATGTCCTCCATCCTGACCCCTTTATTTAAAAATGTACATAATCATGATCCCCTTAATGTAACAATGTTCTCCATCCTGGGCCCCTTCTTTTAATAATCTCCTCCATCCTGACCCCTTCCTGTAGTAATGTCCCTTATCCTAATTTCATTATTTAATAATGTTCCCTATTGCAGCTTCTTTATTTAAGAATGTCCCCTATTCTGGCTTTTTTATTTAATAATATTCATCATCATGGGCTAGTAGTTCCATGAATAATGTCCCCCATCTTGACACTCTTCTACAACACAGGAAAAAAAAGAAATGTATTATTTTTAGCTGTTGGAGCCTCCTCTGTGCAGCGTCCTCTGTCTTCTACATTAACCTCATAAGAGGATGAGGTGGTACATGGTAGTGATGACCGAGAAGGACATGCCAAAATGAACTGCCGCCCTCTGATTGGTAGTCATTGTAACTATTGCGATGCAGTGAATTGGTAGCTCCTCGCACTGCAATACACTTTTTTAACTGAATGTGAATCCAAGTACACCCATTTAGCTGTGAATTGCTGGCGGCCCGACCACATTGACACTCCCTGCAACCGGCTTTCTGTCGTACCCAGAGCAATTATAATCTTCCCTTACAGCACTGAGGGCAGCGGCTGTAGACATGCCCAGGCAGTGACTGACAGCCGGCTCTGCACTGACGCACTGCACCACGAGCTGTCAGTCAGTGCCGGGGTGCGATTACACCCGCTGCTCTCAGTGCTGTAAGCTGTGACTGTAATTGCTACAGACCCGCCTGCATGTCTGAAAGCCAACAGCTTCCGGGAGAAATAAAGGTACATTTCTCCCAGATGTCACATTACTGCAGCCGGGCACACTCATAACACTATTATCCCTACATTTATGGGTTAATAGCATTATCATAATATACATTACACATAGTAAATAATATGACTGCAGCACTCCTTATTCTTATTCAGTCTGCCTTTATTGGGCCATCAGGTGTACAGCGCAATGTTTCGGGAACAGACTCCCTTCTTCCAGCAGCTATCCACAACTAAAGCAAGACTTTATATACACCCTAATTGCATCTCATTACCATATTTACCTAATTACATAAACTTTAATATCCATCTACCATATAACATATCCATTCTCTATCTCATTATGTATACACCTTACTATATACATATCTATCCCTTATGTTCTTCTATGTATTGCTCTAATATCACCTAGTGCTTTACATTATATTTTCTTCAGCTATCGCATTTGCCAATTTCTTTATAAAGTTATGCATCATAGTCTTATTGATTGAATTAAATATAGATTAACCTCAGCTGTCTAATATCATGACTTAAAGACAGCACTGTACTTACAGAAGCGCTTTTTCATTCTCAGCGTCGCCATTCCCATGTGCTAGACGCCCGTGCACTGTTTGCAGACGTTGTCATGGATATTGCGGATATCCACCCCACGCCATCTTAGGACTCCAGCGCATGCGCAGTACCTATTATGAGGTCTGCAGCCATCGCTGGAGTTTATCAGCGCTGTGCTTTTGACCATCTACATTGTATTGTGCTATTTACTTCTATCCATACGTACTGTGTTCTAAGCCTAATCATACAATACTGTATTTAGCCATGTATACTAAGGTTTAAGCGTGCTGTTAAAATCTTCTTGTTATTAAATGATGCCTATACAATCTGCATTAAATATCTATTATTTTGGTCTTATTTTTTACACTGCTCTTAAGGTATTCCTGCACTCGTTGTCCGTCAGTTAATCTTTACTACCCTTCACTCAGGGCTTCTCTACCATAGCGTCCTACGACGCTCCTGATAGGTTCACCTATCAGCACACAGGGCACAGGTCTTAGGCGGTATTCCCTGTATACTAGTCTTGGGATCAATAGGGTTATATTTATTATTGGACATATGCTTATTCAGGCTAACCTTAATCCTCTCTATTAATAATTGTCTCAGACGATAGATATTACTTAATAGGATATTTTATTGTATGTCATCATGACTTTTTATAACGTGATAAAGTGCATGCTGTACTTATAAAGTGCTACGTATTTTTTTGTGTTTTTTATCATGCTAGTGATTAGGGTAGTTACAGTGTATATACAATTAAAACTTGATTACATATCTGATTTTTTTCGTGACGATGGATGTCTTTATTGGGCTTCTCCTCACAAGCTGCTGCTGCCATGATATCTTTCAGCTGTTACAATCTCTTTCTACCTTGACATGAAACAAAACATAGATATAAGCTCACATAAGGAATTATACCTTTATGAATATATAATACAGTGCAAATTCATCATTCACCTCTTATTAGTGTCTAGATTGTGACTAGTGCTCCTTACTTCATACTACCGTGCATCAAATTTACTTCTTCCTAGGATTATCCGGGCTGGTTTCTATCTTATATTTATTCAAGCGTGATGCCTAATCTATAGTCAACGTTCATCCCTTTTGGTCTTAATGTGTCCAATTTGTGGATCCACTCTAATTCCTTAATTTTTAACATTACATTACACATAGATATATAGAAAATCTCAACATCACAGTGATATCAAAGTGGCACATTCTGCTAAACCAAAAGAAATAATGTCTTGCCATTCTTGTGATGATATTTTCCCTAATTCTAATATATGATTTATCTCTTTAGAGCGGAGGCCGGTGGTCAGAAGACTCAGGTCTTCTCAGACTGAAGGAAGGAGAGAAATGACGAGGAGGCGCCCAAGAGAGGATGACCAAGATCCTCAACCTGCCCCAGAGAGAGGCGGAAGAAGAAGCAGAGGCCCATCCAGGCGCTCAGCACCCGAGGAGACCAGATACAGGAGCCGCTCACCACATAGGCCGCTTCCTGACCATCCCAGCTCATCTGATACTTTACCACCGAGTAGCAGCCCATATAATGCTTCAATATCAAGCAATTTTAGTAGCGGTAAATGTCCTATATCCTGGATCTTTTTCTTTAATGTCTCACATTGTAGGTCCTCTTCTGTAATAATGCCCCCATCTTGACCTATTTAATAATGTACCCAATCAAGAGCTCCTTCCTGTAATAATGTTTTACATGCTGGGCCCTTCATCATGTAATAATAGTCTCCATCCTGGGCCCCTTCCTTTAATAATGTCCTCCATCCTGACCCTTTCATTTCATTTAATAACTAGATGTGGCGCTGGGGGTGGCTGTCTTCCTCTTGTTATTCTCTCCACCCTCCCCCCCCCCCGTGCTCTCTCCCAATCTATCTTAATAAAGGTATTTTCAGTTAAAAACAATTATTTTGATAATAAAGTGTTTAATTTCCTGCTAAAAAATGTGTAGGGCTGTATTTTCTCTTGCTACTAGAAAATAAGCAGCATCAAAAAACCTTACCATCCATGCCAAAAACAGAAACCAAATGCACTTACAGGATGTAGTCAGAGCCCAAATGTGAAGCAAGCCCAGGGACAGGCTAATAAATCACCTCAACCAGCAAGGTGTGGGAGGCGACTTGCCATGCATACAATGGGCCTGCATAGAGCACCATTCACACTGATGCATATGATGCAGTGTGTCTGAAAGCTAACCATCTGCTCTGCTGCCTGAGCATTGGGCTGCACAGTACGATGCTTCTGCACCACTAGATGAATGGCTCCCTTAGGGGCCCAACTGCACCCTGGATATAATAAAAAAGTGCAAAATGTTTTTTATATGATAAACAAAAACCTTTTATAAATGGGATATTGGTTCATGTATTGGCCAAGACATTTAAGCTGATGATCCACGTCACGGATGCCCATGCTCATCAGTCCTATCTAAATTGTACAAAAACTACTATTTTCTCTTGCCATCGCAGGTAAACCAAACAGCTACTGGCTGCTGACCCACGCTGCCTGGTGTTACCTTCACTGGCAATGAAAAATATAATGAAGCCCTATTTTTTTCAATTATTTAAATAAATAAAAAATATTGGCGTGGGCTTTGCCATATTTTCTATTGCAGGCCAAGGTAACCCAGGCAGCTGGGGGATGTAATTCTCAGCATGGTAAGGCTCAAGCATTCTGGGCCCACTAGCGCTGAAAATAGCAGCCACCCCAGAATTGGCGCCTCCATGAGAGATGCCAAAACTTGTGGTTACCTTTCTCTTCCAACTGCCGTGTAACGGTGGCAGACTGGGTAATAAAGGGGTTAATGTGAGCTTTTTTTTGCAGGTGACATCAAGCCCTATTGCTAATGTCAGCCGTCAGTATGACAGCTGCCATTAGCAATACTTTAAGTAAACAGAAAACAAAACACACAGAGAAATCTTTTATTACATATAAAAGTTATCCACTATAATAGTTATCCACTTTATTAGCTCCCACCAAGTTCTCCCCTCCGATGTAATCCAGTAATTACTGTAATCATGCGGTGAGGCAGTGTGATGCGTCACACCACTACCATCTTTGTATACCTGAGTGTCCAAAGATGGCAGCTGCATGTGTATGTATGTGTCTGTACGTGTGTGTGTGTGTATATGTATGTGCATGTGTATATGTACGTGTGTGTATGTGCGTGTATGTGTGTACGTATGTGTGTGAACCCACCGTAGCTAGGAAACTTCGAGGTTCTGGTTGTGGCCTGAGTATGCAGAAGCACGAGGTGTGGCGTTGGGCGGCGAAGAGGGGTGTCGGGTGGCAGGGGGTGGCAAGCAGCGGGAGGTGTCTGACAGAGAAAATGCGGCAGGGTTTGTAGAGGCAATCGCCAAATTGGGAGACCTATCACTTGGGTGTCCCAATATGGCTTCCAGGGAACTTTCGGTGTGTCAAATAAAAAGATTTTTCTCTGTGTGGTATATTTTCTTTTACTATTTACTAGAGATTCCTAATGTCAGGGTCTAACATTGGCCTGACATTATGAAACTCGGGCTTAGTGCCAGCTGCCAATAAAACAGCTGGCATTAACCCTTTTATTATCCAGTTTGCCACTGGCACCAGGGCAATTGGAAGAGTCTGGGTACAGCGCCAGAAAATGGCGCTTCAATGAATGCGCCATTTTCTGGGGTGGCTGCGGGCTGCAATTCGCAGCATGGGGGGCCCAGAACGCTTGGGCCTCTCCATGCTGCGGATTCCAGCCCCCAGCTGCCGAGTTGTACCTGGCTGGGCCAAAAATATGGCGGAGCCCCACATCATTTTTTTTCTAGAATTAGTTCTAGAAAAAAAAAAGGGCTTTGCTGTATTTTTGGTTGCTAGCCAGGTACAACGAGGCAGCTAGGGATTCGTGGCAATCCATAGCTGTCAAGTTGTACCTGGCTAAACCAAAAATATGGCGGAGCCCCATGTCATTTTTTTTCTAGAATTAGTCAGTCCTAGAAATAAAAAATGGGCTTCGCTGTATTTTTGGTTGCCAGCCAGGTACAACTAGGCAGTTGGGGATTGGTGGCAGTCCGTAGCTGCCAAGTTGTACCTGGTTGGACCAAAAATATGGTGAAGCCCCATGTAATTTTTTTAATTACTTCTACAAATAAAATGACATGGAGCTTTGCCGTATTTCTGGTTGCCAGCCAGGTACAACTTGACAGTTAGGGGGCTGGAATCCTCATCGTGGAGAGACCCAAACGTTGTGGGCCCCCCACGCTGCAAATTGCAACCCACAGTCACCCCAGAAAATAGTGCATTCATTAGAGGCGCCATTTTCTGGTGCTGTACCCCAACTTTTTCAATTGCCCTTCTGCTGGTGGCACACAGGGGCTCTCTATATGTGACATGGTGTCCGCTAACAAGTTGAATGGAAAATTAGCTACAGTTGTTATGCGGATACCACGTCGCGTATCGAGAGCCCCTGTGTGCCTAAACATTGGAGCTCCCTCACAAGTGATCCCATTTTAGAAACTAGACCTCCCCAAGGAACTTATCTAGATGCATAGTAAGCACTTTGAACCCCCAGGTGCTTTACAAATTAATTCATAAAAATGAAAAAGTACTTTTTTTCCACAAAAAGTTTATTTGGTTCATTTTTACAGATCAATTTTGAAGCACCTGGGGGTTCAAAGTGCTCTATGCATCTAGATAAGTTCCTTGGGGGGGTCTAGTTTCCAAAACAGGGTCACTTGTGGGGAGCTTCAATGTTTAGGCACACAGGGGCTCTCCAAATGAGACATGGTGTCCACTAACAATTTGAATGGAAAATCAACTGAAATGGTTTGCGGACACCATGTCGCATTTGGAGAGCCCCTGTTTGCCTAAACATTGGAGCTCCCCCACAAGTGAGCCCATTTTAGAAACTAGACCCCCAGGCAACTTATCTCGATGCATAGTGAGCACTTTGATCCTCCAGGTGCTTCACAAATTAATCCGTAAAATGAAAAAAGAAAATGTTTGTGGAAAAAAATGTACTTTTTAATTTTTACGGATCAATTTGTGAAGCACCTGGGGGTTCAAAGTGCTCACTATGCATCTAGATAAGCTCCTTGGGGGGTCTAGTTTCCAAAATAGGGTCAGTTGTGGGGGAGCTCCAATGTTTAGGCACACAGGGGCTCTCCAAACGGTAACAATTTAAATGGAAAATTAGCTCAAATTGTTAGCGGACATCGTGTCGCATTTGGAGAGCCCCTGTCTGCCTAAACATTGGAGCTCCCCCACAAGTGACCTTATTTTGGAAACTAGACCCACCAGGGAACTTATCTAGATGGGTGGTAAGCACTTTGAACCACCAAATGTTTCACAAATTGATCCGCAAAAATTAAAAAGTACTTTTTTTTTTTTTTTTTTTTCACAAAAATTTTCAATTACCGTAGCCTAAATGTTTTCATTTTCACATGGGCAACTGAATAAAATAAATCCTAAAATGTGTCGGGCAATTTCTCCTGAGTTCACCGATACCTCATATGTGGTCATAAACCACTGTTTGGGCGCACGGCAGGGCTCAGAAGTGAAGGAGCACCATTTCACTTTTTGAATGGAAAATTAGCTCCAAAAGTCAAATGGTGCTCCTTCCCCTCTGAGCCCTGCCGTGCGCCCAAACAGTGGTTTAAGACTACATATGAGTAGTGATGAGCGAGTACCAAAATGCTCGGGTGCTCGATGCTCGGGCCGGGCATCCCAAGATACTCGTGTACTCGGCCCGAGCACCGAGCCCAATGTTATCCTATGGGAGACCTGAGTATTGTTATGAAATGACCCCCGGCAGCATGTAGAAACCGTAAAAATTACACAAAAGTCTTAGAAGAGTGCTCAAATGACATGGCAGCAGCATGGGGAAGACCCCTGTAAGCATTTCTCACTCAAAAATCACAGCTGTGGGCAATGTTGTCCGAGTTTTACGCCATTTTTACGGAGGCACCAGAAAACCTTCAAAAATGACACCAAAAAGAATTTTCATGGCGGAAATGTTAAGGGCACATACCCAATAGTGAGATACAGCTGGTGTATGTTACTTTTTGTGATTACATGAAAGATTTTATGTGAAAACATTGTGTGGCACTGCGATGTCCCTGAGAAGAGACGTACATGAAGGCCTCTTGACATAATGCGCCCATTTTGAGGAAGTGGGTCTATTGTAGTATTTTACTTTGCCAGGGCAGTCCAAAATTGTGAGGTTCACCAATGCCCCTGGATAGAGACGTGCATGAGGGCCTGTAAACCTGAAGTGCCCATTGTAAGGAAGTGGGTGTATTGTAGTATAGCCCTTTGCCAGGGCAGCCAAAAATTGGGAGGCTCCACATTGTCCCTGGATAGAGATGTGCATGAGGGCCTGTAAACCTGAAGTGCCCATTGTAAGGAAGTGGGTGTATTGTAGTATAGCCCTTTGCCAGGGCAGCCAAAAATAGGGAGGCTCCACATTGTCCCTGGATAGAGACGTGCATGAGGGCCTGTAAACCTGAAGTGCCCATTGTAAGGAAGTGGGTGTATTGTAGTATAGCCCTTTGCCAGGGCAGCCAAAAATTGGGAGGCTCCACATTGTCCCTGGATAGAGACGTGCATGAGGGCCTCAAAACATTGTTCCCATTGCAAAGGACCAGGTCTCCTGTCGTTGTAATGCTTCAGAATGGGCGAAAAAATTTACCACTGGGGTATACATGAAACAACAGCCTAACTTTTGTAACGGTCATCATGGTGGCGCATGAGGTTAAGGAGGAGCAGTCCAGCGATTAGCCAAAGTCCAGAAGTGTGTACCCATGGGTGAGTGGAGGTACATGGCAAATTCCCGTTACAAAATTTAAATTCCGCTCTCATTTGCTGGTGGTGTGGTGAAGTCTGGCCCAATGCAACCCTTGTTCATCTTAATCAGAGTCAGTCTGTCAGCTTTTTCAGTTAAGAGGCGGGTGCGTTTATCAGTAATGATTCCACCTGCTGCACTAAAAACACGCTCTGACAAAATGCTAGCGGCAGGGCAGGCCAGGACTTCCAAGGCGTAGAGAGCCAATTCATGCCACGTTTCCAGCTTGGATACCCGATAATTGTAAGGCACAGAGGAATGTCGGAGTAGAGTTGTTCGATCTGCAAGGTACTCCTTCAGCATCTGGGCAAACTTACCATTTCTTGTGGCACTACCCTGCACCTCAAGGGCTGTGGTACGTGAGGGGCTGAGAAAACTGTCCCACATCTTAAAGACTGTTCTGGCGGATTGGACTTGTGCCCCTCTCGGCCGTACGCCTTGGTTGTCCACCGATTCCTGACCTATGCCGCTAGCGTTTTGTGAGGGGAATGCTTTGCCTACTTCCGCGACTATGGCCTTCTGGAACTGCTGCATTTTGGCTGACCTCTCCGCCTCAGGAATAAGAGACATAAAGTTCTCCTTGTAGCGTGGGTCTAACAGTGTTACGAACCAGTAATGATTGTCGGCCAAGATGTTCTTAACGCGAGGGTCACGAGCCAGGCAGCTTACCATTAAGTCAGCCATGTGCGCCACACTCTTAACAGCCATCACTTCAGTATCCAGACCAACACGATGACTGAACATGCTGTCCTCCTCCTCCTCATGTCCCCTGTCCTCTGGCCAGCCACGCTGAACCGAGGGTATGACTGGTGTGCATGTCATATCCTCAATTTGGCCGGAGAGTTGCTCCATGTCTTCATCCTCCTCCTCCTCCTCGTCATAGTCCTCCACTGCACGTTGTGATGAGATGAGGCTGGGCTGTGTGTTATCACCCACACCCACTACTGTTTCTTGCTCCAACTCACCGCGCTCCACCTGCAATGCATCATGTTTGTTTTTGAGCAGAGACCGTTTTAGAAGGCAGAGAAGCGGTATGGTGACGCTAATAATGGCGTCATCGCCGCTCACCATCTTGGTGGAGTCCTCAAAGTTTTGGAGGACGGTATTTAGGTCGGACATCCATCTCCACTCCTCAGGTGTTGTGTGGAGTTTGACCCATTTCCCGACGGCTTAGGTGATGCAGGTATTCAACAACTGCCCTCTTCTGCTCACAAATCCTGACCAACATGTGCAGAGTTGAATTCCAACGCGTGGGGACATCACACACCAGTCTGAGGCGGAAGATGCAAACGCCGCTGAAAGCCGGCAAGGCCGGCTGAAGCAGTAGGTGACTTTCGAAAATGTGCAGACAGGCGGCGAACTTTTACGAGCAGATCAGACAGCTCTGGGTATGATTTTAGAAACCGCTGAACCACGAGGTTGAGCACATGGGCCACGCATGGAACATGTGTCAGCTGGCCTCGCCTCAAAGCCGCCACCAGGTTCCGGCCATTGTCGCACACAACCTTTCCTGGCTTTAGGTTCAGAGGTGTGAGCCAGTGATCTGCCTGCTGTTTCAGAGCTGTCCACACCTCTTCTGCATTGTGGGGTTTGTCACCTATGCATATTAGCTTCAGCACAGCCTGTTGCCGCTTCGCCGAGGCAGTGCTGCAGTGCTTCCAGCTTGGGACTGGTGTGGAGGGTAAAGTGGATGAGGTTGCACAGGAGGAGGAGGCTGAGGAGCATGACATTCCGGAGCTGTAGAGTGTGGGTGAAACCCTGACTAAGGTAGGGCCTGCAATCCTTGGTGTGGGAAGGACGTGTTCCATTCCTCGCTCAGACTGGGTCCCAGCTTCCACAATATTAACCCAGTGTGCAGTCACCAAGATGTACCGGCCTTGCCCACAAGCACTTGTCCACGTGTCTGTGGTTAGGTGGACTTTGGCTGAAACAGCGTGTGATGCTTTGTGACACGTGGTTATGTAATGCGGGAACGGCACATCGGGAGAAATAGTGGCAGCCGGGGATCGAGTAACGTGGGACAGCTGCCGCTATCAGGTCGCGGAATGCTTCTGTCTCCACCAGCCTAAAAGGCAGCATTTCCAGCGCAAGCAGTCGCGAAATGTTAGCATTTAGAACTGTGGCATGTGGGGCGTTGGCAGCGTATTTGCGCCTGCGTTCAAAAGTTTTGTGCATGGATAACTGAACGCTGCGCTGGGACAAGGACGTGCTTGATGATGGTGTTATTTCTGCGTGGCCAACTACAGGTGAAGGGCAGGAGGCTTGTTCGCATGCAGCATGGACAGGGGATTGGCTCACACGAACAGCACGCGAAGACGTAGCAGTGACATCAGCAAGCACTGCTCCTAGACTCTGTTGTACATCTCACGAAGTCGAGTGCTTGGCTGACATGTGCCTGATCATGCTGGTGGTGGTCAGGCTGCTAGTTTTGGTACCCCTGCTGATGCTGGCATGGCAGGTGTTGCAAATGGCCTTTTTAAAATTATCTGCAGCCAACTTAAAAAACTGCCAGACTCGGGAAGACCAAACATTTGTACAGGCACCTTGTGTCGTTTTGTTGTTCCGGGGAACGGTTGCCTGACTTCTGCCTGGGGCCACTACCCTGCTTCTTATTGCCTGTTGTGATGCTACACCTCCCTCCCCCTGTGCACTGCTGTCCTCGCTCCCTATCTCCTCCTGCCAGGTTGGGTTAGTTACTGGATCATCCACCACGTCGTCTTCCTCTTCCGCACCCTGCTCCTCCTCCTGACTTCCTGCCAATCGTGTCTCATCATCGTTCACCCCTTGTTGAGACACGTTCCCACCGTTGCCTTCGTGAGACCGTGGCTGCTCAAATATTTGGGCATTGGTACATACACTCTCATTACCCACTTCAACAGGAGCTGGCGAGAGGCCAGAATGTGCGAATGGATACGTGAACAGCTCTTCAGAGTGTCCAAGTGTGGGATCAGTAATGTCCGTGGACATGTGCTCGGCCTGGTGGTAGGAAGGAGGATCAGGTTGTGGAATGTGCGGTGCAGTATCACGGCTACTGACACTTGACCGTGTGGAAGACAGGGTGTTTGTGGTGGTGCCAATCTGACTGGAAGCATTATCCGCTATCCAACTAACAACCTGTTGACACTGGTCTGGGTTGAAGAGCGGTGTACTGCTGCGGTCCCCAAGAATTTGGGACAGG
>JARQOC010003787.1:0-14020 GCA_033576535.1 Allobates femoralis | reverse complement strand
CCACATCGTTGGTGCTTCGTCCACGATATCTAGATGTGTGACATCTCACCAACGATGTGAAAAAGATGTCCTAACGAACGAGATCATTGGTGATATCTTAACGACACTGAAGTGTGTAACGGTACCTTAAGCTAACACAAGTAAACACCAAATGTAGTTTGTAAATGAAGGTCTTTATTATTAAGGGAATAAGAAATCCAAATCTACAGAACCCTTTGTGAAAAACTGATTGCCCTCTAAACCTAATAACTGGTTGGCCAACCATTATTACAAATACTTGATTGCAGTTGTTGCTGCTAACTGGCAAGCAGTCTTTTACAACACTTTGGAATAATTATGGCCACTCATCTTTGCAAAATTGTTGTAATTCTGCCATATTGGAGGGTTACCGGGCAAGAACTTCCTTTTTAAGGTCATGCCACAGCATCTTAATCAGATTGAGGTCAGGATCTTGGCTAGAGCACTCCAAAGTCTTAATTTTATTTTTCTTAAGCCATAAGAGGTGGACTTGTGTGTTTTGGATCATTGTCCTGCTGCATAAAGAAAGTGCCTTTCAGCTTGAGGTCACAAAGAGATAGCTGGACATTGTCCTTCAAGATTTCTTGGTAGACAGCAAAATTCATGGTTACATTTACAAAAGCAAAGCAGTAAAACAACCCCAGACTATCATATTACCACCACCAAATTTTATCTTTGGTATGATTTTCCGTTTCTAAAATACTGTGTTACTTCTACACCAGATGTAATAGGACATACACCTTCGGTTTAATTTCTGTATTGTCAGTCCAAAAAATGTTCTCCCAAAAGTCTTCGGGATCATCAGCATGTTTTCTGGCAAAACTGAGACGAGCCTTTGTTCTTTTTGCTCAGTAGTGGCTTTCTTTCATCTTGGAACTCTATCATGCATGCTATTTTTGCTCAGTCTCTTTCTCATGGTGGAGTCATGAACACTGACCTTAACTGAGGCAATTGAGACATCCAGATCTTATATGTTGTTGTGGTGTCTTTTGTGACCTATTGGATGAGTCGTCACTGCACTCTTGGGGTACTTTTGGTTAGCTGGACACTCATGGGAAGGTTTTTGCCATTTGTGATTAATGGCTTCACTTTGGTTCGCTGGAGTACCACAGCTTTTGAAATGGCTTAAATTATAACCTTTTCCAGACTGGTAGATCAGTTACTTTTTCATTTTTCTGAATTGCTTTGGATTGTGTCCTGATGTCTAGTTTTTGAGGATCTTTTGGTTCTAATTCACTTTTTTTCAGGCAGGTCACATTAAAGTGATTACTTGATTGAGAACAGATGTGGCAGTAATCAGACCTGGATGTGGTTAGGGATATTGAACTCTGCTTCCCAAATCTACTTATATAATCGGCAGTTTTGGGATTTGGGCGTTGTAGCCCAATCCCAAGATGCTTTGCGGTACTGCGAGCGTCATCGCGAGCCGCAGCCGCACTATTGTAAAAAAAAAAAGATTTCCTCACCTCTCCCCGAGCCCCCGCCGTCTCCCGCCGTCTTCCTCCAGCCTCCCGGTGGCTCTCGCAGGCTCCCGGTGCCTGCAGAGCTCTTCTACACCAGTACAGGACCTGCGGTGATGTCAGAGTCACGTGACACCAGCTTACTCCATGGTAACCGCGGGTCACGTGACTCTGACATCACCGCAAGTCCTGAACTGCTGTAGAAGAGCTCTGCAGGCACCGGGAGCCTGCGGGAGCCACCGGGAGCCTGGAGGAAGACGGCGGGGGCTCGGGGTCAGGTGAGCATAATATTTTTTTATTTTTTTTTAACCCCTGCCTTGCTGGAGCGCCGCCACACACACCTGTATACTCTGCCACCACCACACACGCCTGTATACTCTGCCCCCACCACAGACACCTGTTTACTCTGCCACCACCACACACGCCTGTATACTCTGCCGCCACCACCACAGATGCCTATATACTCTGCCGCCACGACCGACGCCTGTATACTCTGCCGCCACCACCGACGCCTGTATACTCTGCCACCACCGACGCCTGTATACTCTGCCGCCACCACCGACGCCTGTATACTCTGCCACCACCGACGCCTGTATACTCTGCCACCACCACCGACGCCTGTATACTCTGCCACCACCACCGACGCCTGTATACTCTGCCACCACCATACACGCCTGTATACTCTGCCACCACCACACACGCCTGTACACTCTGCCACCACCACACACGCCTGTATACTCTGCCACCACCACACACGGCTGTATACTCTGCCACCACCACACACGCCTGTATACTCTGCCACCACCACACACGCCTGTACACTCTGCCACCACCACACACGCCTGTACACTCTGCCACCACCACACAGGCCTGTACACTCTGCCACCACCACACACGCCTGTACACTCTGCCACCACCACAGCCGCCTGTACACTCTGCCACCACCACAGACGCCTGTATACTCTGCCACCACCACAGCCGCCTGTATACTCTGCCACCACCACAGACGCCTGTATACTCTGATACCCACAGAGCCCTTTATATACTCTGCTACCCACAGAGCCGCCTGTATACTCTGCTACCCACAGAGCCGCCTGTATACTCTGCTACCCACAGAGCCGCCTGTATACTCTGCTACCCACAGAGCCGCCTGTATACTCTGCTACCCACAGAGCCGCCTGTATACTCTGCTACCCACAGAGCCGCCTGTATACTCTGCTACCCACAGAGCCGCCTCTATACTCTGCTACCCACAGAGCCGCCTCTATACTCTGCTACCCACAGAGCCGCCTCTATACTCTGCTACCCACAGAGCCGCCTCTATACTCTGCTACCCACACAGCGGCCTGTATAATCTGCTACCCACAAACCCGCCTGTATACTCTGCTACCCACAGAGCCGCCTGTATACTCTGCTACCCACAGAGCCGCCTCTATACTCTGCTACCCACAGAGCCGCCTCTATACTCTGCTACCCACAGAGCCGCCTCTATACTCTTCTACCCACAGAGCCTTCTCTATACTCTGCTACCCACACAGCGGCCTGTATAATCTGCTACCCACAAACCCGCCTGTATACTCCGCTACCCACAGACCCGCCTGTATACTCTGCTACCCACAGAGCCGCCTGTATACTCTGCTACCCACTGACCCGCCTGTATATACACAATTCATTTCACCCTGCTCCCGATGCAATTGCATCGGGCCTTTTTACTAGTATGTGATAAACCACAGTTAATTTATGTTTTAAGTGGTGGGAAGGGGGCAATAACTTTTTCACACAGGGCCCTGTAGATTTGGATTTATTTCCCTTAATAATAAAGACCTTCATTTACATACTTACATAGGTTGGAAAAACACCATGGTCCATTAAGTTCAGTCTTCCTCCAATTATATATTTTTGTCACTCAATCATTTATAACCAACCGTATTATATGAGGAAATCATCCAGCCCTATTTTAACCCTTCACGACCTATGACGTTGTACAACGTCATGGGCCGCGTCCCGATGTTTGATGTGAGATCCAGCGTGGAGCTCAGATCAAACACCCAACCAGGGGCGGAACTACCGTGGTGCAGCCTGTGCAGCTGCACCAGGGTCCCGACCTGCTAGGGGGCCCCTTGAGCCTGCAGGGGGGCCCCCAGCCACCCCCCATGACCCTGTTCCAGTGTGCCAGAGGAGAAGGGGTTAACCGAGGGAAGCTTCCTGCTTCCCCTGGCTGAGCCCGCCCCTCCTCTCCTCTGCTGCTGCTCCGGCTCCCAGGGGCTCACACGATGCAGGATGCAGGTAGGAGCCGGCGGTCGCATCACAACCCCCCCCATCCTTGCTGGCGGCCGCATCACAACCCCCCCATCCTCACCGGCGGCCGCGGTAGCGGAAACCACCCCCCCCCCCCGATCCTCGCCCGCGGCCGCGATCGTTAGATAGCATCCCCCCCCCCCGGTCCCCAGTGTCCACACCGTCTGCACCAGGGCCCCCCGGGGGCACGGTCCGCCACTGCACCCAACATCTCAGCTGATCTCATCAGCTGAGATGTCGGGATAACAGCACCAATCAGATCCAGGAACCGATCGGTGCTCTTAACCCTTTGGATCCTGCTGTCAATCACTGACAGCGGGATCCAAAGGTGCCGCTGCGGGGAACGCTTCGTTCCCCGCCTGCACCGGAGATCTGGCACTCACGTGACACCCCAGAAGCTGTCACGTAGCACTTCTGGTGAGTGGTTGGCAGGCGCTGCCAACCACTCAATGTCCCCAATTCTGACAGATACCGATGAGCTACAGCTCATCGGTATCTGTCAGAAGCAATCGGACGGTGGAGCAGGGAGCCTCTCTATGGGGTGGTGTAAAAATAAGAATTAATGAAGAAATAAAGGTTTTATAAAAATGAAAAAAAACAAAATATGAAAGTTCAAATCACCCCCCTTTTCACCCAGTCACAATAAAAGTATTAAAAAAATAAACAAAAATACACGTTTGGTATCGCCGCATTCAGAATCGCCTGATCTATCAATATATAAAATCAATTAATGAGAGCCGTAAAAAAAGGTCCAATTGCCAAAATTACGTTTTTTTGGTCGCCGCAACATGCTATAAAATGCAATAACGGGCAATCAAAACAGCGCAACCAACAAAAAATAGTATCATTAGAAATGTCAGCTCAAGACGCAAAAAATAAGCTGTCACAGCCCCAGATCCTGAAAAATAAGGACGCTACAGGCCGCAGAATATGGCGCAAAAAGTGTGATTTTTTTTCTTCAAACTTTTGAATTTTCTTCACCACTTAGATACCAGTAAAGGTATACATGTTCGGTATCTATGAACTTGTACTGACCCAAGACATCACCCAGTCACATCGGTTTTACCATATAGTGAACATGGCGACTAAAAAACCCAAAAAACAAATGTGTAATTGCACTTTTTTTGCAATTTCACTGCACTTGCAATTTTTTTGTAATTTCCCTGTACACTATATGGTAACATAAATTATTGCATCTGAAAGTACAACTCGTCCTGCAAAAAACAAGCCGTCATATGTCTATATTGACAGAAAAATAAAAAAGTTATGGCTCTTGGAAGCAGGGGAGCAAAAAGCGAAAATGAAAAATGAAAAATTCCAGGGTCATGAAGGGTTTAAAAGCTGTTATACTATTTGTCATTAATTACCTCTTGAGGTAGGGTATTCCACAGCCTGATTGCTTCTACAAAGCCTCATTATTTAGCTACCGCTACCGGTATTGCCTTTCTCCCACCCGCAGCAAGTGCCCCATGGTCCTTAATATTGTCTTTGGAAGGAATAAGTCATGTTCCAGGCCTTTGTATTAAACACACATGTATTTGAACATATAAATGTGATCTTTTCTGAGACATCTTTTTTCTAAGCAAAACAAGCCCCACCTTTCCTTCCATATGGGAGGCTTTCAATTCCTTTGTAGTAAACTAGTTGTCTGCCTTTGAACTGACTCTAATTCCTGAATATCCTTCTTAAAATGTGGAGCCCAAAACTGTATCCCATATTCTAGATGTGACCTTACAACTGATTTATAAAGAGGTAACAATACAGTGGGATCCTGGGATTTTATCTGCTTTTATACAACCTAAAATCTATGCTTTTGCAGCTGATGCTTGACATTAAGTACTGCTGCTCAGTTTACTTGCAAGCAGGATACTCAACTCATTCTCCTGTTCTATAGTTCTGAGTTTACTTCCATTTAATGTATATGCAACAATAGAATTACCGTATATACTCGTGTATAAGCCGACCCGTGTATAAGCCGACCCCCCTACTTTTGCCCCCAAAACCTGGGAAAACCTATTGACTTGTGTATAAGCCGAGGGTGGACCCCAGCACAAGTGTACAGCCCCCAGCAGTGTGGTATACAGGCCCCCCAATGGTAGTATACAGCAGCCTCCCCAGTGGCATATACAGGCCCCAGTAGTATATACAGCAACCCCAGTGGTATATACAGACCCCACCAGTATATACAGCAGCCCCAGTGGTATATACAGCAGCCCCAGTGGTATATACAGCCCCAGTGGTAGTATACAGCAGCCCCCAGGGGTTATACAGCAGCCCCAGTGGTATATACAGCACCCCCCAGGGGTTATACAGCAGCCCCAGTGGTATATACAGCAGCCCCAGTGGTATACAGGCCTCAGCAGTATATACAGCAGCCCCCAGGGGTTATACAGCAGCCCCCAGGGGTTATACAGCACCCCCAGGGGTTATACAGCGCCCCCCAGGGGGTACCCAGTGGCCCCCTGGGGGTACCCAGCAGCCCTCAGGGGGTACCCAGCAGCCCCCTGGGGGTACCAACAGCCCCCTGGCGGTACCCAGCAGCCCCGAGGGGGTACCCAGCAGCCCCCTGGGGGTACCAACAGCCCCCTGGGGGTACCAACAGCCCCCTGGGGGTACCCAGCAGCCCCCAGGGGGTACCCAGCAGCCGTCATATCGCTGCGACAGCCGGAGATCCCGGATGCAGCCAGCGAGGACGGGAGGATGAAGAAGAAGCACCGAGGAGCCGCGCTGATCAGAACACCGGGATGGTAATGTATAAGCAGCGGGGGGGGGGCCCCTACAAGGGGGGACAGTGCCAGCTTTTGGGGGGCATATGTGAACTGCTTCCCCCTGCCGCTGATTGACAGGGGGAAGCAGTGCATATATAATGAGCGGCCCCACGTGACGGGGCCGCTCATACAGCAGCCTCCCCCCGCCTCCTCCAGCCTCCACAGCCCAGAGGTACCGTATTGACCCGTGTATAAGCCGAGGGGGGGACTTTTCAGCCCAAATTTTGGGCTGAAAAACTCGGCTTATACACGAGTATATACGGTACTCTGCCCTAAGTGCATTACTCTACATTTATCAACATTAAACCTCATTTACCAAGTGTTTGCCCATTCAGACATCTTATCCAGATTGTATTGTAACATTGTACTGTCAAGGTCAGTTTTTAATATCTTACATAGGGTACAGTCACACTTGGCGACGCTCCAGCAATCCCGACAACGATACAACCTGAAAAGGATCGCTGGAGCGTCGCTACGTTTGTCGCTGGTGAGATGTCAAACATTCAGATCTCACCAGCGATGCAGCAATGATTCGGAGGTCGTTGGGACTCTTTCACTCTAGGGTGTTGTGTTGAGATCATTGGTCGTTGTCCCTGTCAAACACAGCGATGCACGCGGCCCAGCGGGAGCTCGACGACCAAAAAATGGTCCAGAACGGTTTGTAACGATCAGCGATCTCACAGTAGGGGCCTGGTCGCTGCTACGTGTCACACATAACAAGATCGCTGGCGAGGTCGCTGTTGCGTCACAAAAACTGTGACGTATCAGATATCTCGCTAGCGATCTCGCTTAGTGTGACGGGGGCTTTAGTTTAGTGTCTTCAGCAAAGACTTATACTTTACTCGCAATCCCATCCACAAGGTCATTAATAAAGAGATTAAAAGGAATTGGTCCTTGCACAGATCTATGTGGTACTCCACTGCTGACTGTAGCCCATTTAGAGAATGTACCATTTACAACAAATCTTTGTTTCCTATCTCTTAGCCATTCCTTACCCACTTGCATATAGTTTCCCAAGTTCCTGCTTCTGGTGCTTCTGTATAAGGGTGTTATGTGATACTGTATGACATGCTTTTGCAAACTCCAGATAAAGCACATCAGCTGCATTACCAACATCCAGATTTGGACTTACCTCCTTATAGAAATCCAACATGGGGAGGCGTGGCTTGCAGCTCTATGGAGTAGACGCTCATACATAGAGCTCCGGTGCCTAATTAAGCGACGAGGGTACTATAGTCTTTTTTAAGACTGGAACCCACTTCAAAGTCGGTCCACAAGCATATATAATCACTGTGGACATCCAGACTAAATTCCAAGCAGATCTACAGGAGGATTCTCACAAAGAAGCCTGGGACCGGACCTGGACCTTCAGCTTGGGCGCCATTTCTCCCCCCTGGTGAGTGTTACTCACACTTCCCACTCTCCTCCATCCTCCCGAGAGACTGGCAGATTGCAACCGGAGGGAGAGACCAGCTACCAGCCTCACCGCACATACCTGATAATCCCCTTCCCCCTCTGGAGTCGTGCGGGCTCCCCGGTCTGTCACCGGTGGGAAGAGTTAGACAGACGGCGGCCTGCTGGGACTTACTCCTGCGGAGAAGGAGGTGAGGGAACTCCTTCCACCATCCTCGCCCCTGCAGCGACCCTAGACACCCGCGGTCTGATCCGGTGTGCGGCGGCCGAAGACACATACCGAGAGGCCCCCACCCCCCTGGGTCGGTGCAGGCTTCCCGGCCGACCACCGGGGAGAAGAGTCTGCCGGGACTTACTCCTGCGACAGTGAGGGTGAAACCCCTTGCCTCAACCTACCCCCTGCGGTGGCCCTGAACTACTCACCGCACATACCTGTTAGCCCCCCCCCCCTCTCTGGATCGGTGCGGGCTCCTCGGTCTGTCACCGGAGAGAGAAGCCAGATGAACGGAGGTCTGCTGGGGCTTGCTCCTGAGGCGGGAGAGTGAGGAAACTCCTTGCCTCATCCTCGCACCTGTGGTAGCTCTGAGTACCCGCGGTCAGGTCCGGTGCTGCTGGAGGGCAACTGAAAATCACCGGAGGGACTACTTTCCTCCCGGAGGGTGAGGAGCACGTGGGCGGAGGGATACTAAGAAACAAGCCCTCAGATAAAGAAGCTCCGGCAGAATATCTGTGAAACCCAGTGACATCACATGCATTAAAGGGCACCAGCAGGGTTGTGGCACATAACCTGCTCTGCCCAGAAATTAACCCAGAAGCTTCACAGCTAGGTTTTGTAATTACTAAACCTAATCATTTAAAGAAGCTGCAGAACATTCCTCAGACTAATAAACTCCAGTTCCATCTCCATCTCATCATCCTCCCCCTCTTCCTACACAGATGAAGGTCGGACACGGAGGCCTCAAAGATCACAAGCACTGCTGAAGTGGCCTTCTGATCATCTACAGGCAACACAACTTTAAGAGAGGTAAATCACAACTTTCCAACACCAATAGCTACACAAAACCTTGAGACACAGTACTATACCTATACCAACCACAAGGGGATCCCAAAACATTACAAAAACTAAAACGCTGTAAGATAACCCCTTAACTACTAGATGACAGCCTGACAATAATTGATTACCCTATTTCTGTAACTTTTCTGTCATAAAACACAGACTTAGTTTCATCAGCTTTACAAATCTACAAAAATAGAGAGTGTCTACAACTAGTAACCAATTAGGATAATTGATTAATATACATTAATTAATTAGACACATTCTAAACAACATATCTGCTTGACTACTTTTGTGCACAACTCTTTGGGTCACCCCCTGGATTAACCTACAAATCATATACTACAGTGACAACTTTGCACAAAGGACTATCACCATCGACATAGAACCACATCCCACACTAAAGGATTCTACTTAGTGACTTAACCTTATAAAGCCACTCTCGACTACGTTTGACCAGATATAAATATAAGATAATACTATACCACCATGCCCACAAAATCTAAATTGAGCTCAACCACTCAAGGGATCGAGGCCGCGGGAGACCTACAAAAGTCCCCCTTGAAAAGTAGACTACCAACTCCATCCCAAACCTCACAATCCATCAAAAAATACAAAAATAAAGAGGAAAATCAATCGCTTAAAGATCATAGAACAAAAGAGTGGGCATCCTCACTTGAAGATGTAGAAGAAACCTCTATGATTGAAACACCCTACTCATCATCAAAACGGAAAGAAATGAGTACCCCTTCAAAAATCTTTCCGGGTCCTACTTTAACGGCAAACATAGCAGAAACAAATCAAGACCAAAACACTAAGAGTCCTGCAAGGCAGAAACAAAAAACAGATAATTCAGAACTAGAACTCCTTTTCCCCCCAAACCAACCATTGGACAAAAACTTTATGGTAAACCTGTTCTCATCTTTTCAGTCCAAAATTGAGGATAATATGAAAACACATCTAGAAGAAATAAAATCTACAGTCGCCACTATAGTTAAGAGAGTTGACGACCATGACCACTCCATAACTAAACTTACGACAGCCTCCATAACAGTCAAGAAAGAACAACACATAATGAAAGAGGAAACTACATACCTCAGAAACAAATTAATAGATAAGGAAGATAGAGATCGAAGAGTCAATCTGAAATTTAGAGGTGTCCCGGAGACAGTTAAGAACTCTGACCTACCAGAATATATCAAAAACCTAGCTAAAACAACAATTCCAGGCAAACATGAACTAGAATACTCCATTGAGAGAGCTCATAGGCTCCCTAAACCAACAAGACTACCTGACGACATACCTAGAGATGTTATTGCGAAATTCTCGTTTTTTTTCTACCAAAGACCAAATAAACGAATATCTAAAGAAAAACAAATCCCTACCAGCTCCATACCACTCCATCAAAGTCTTCCTAGACTTCTCCAAAGAGACGCTTACCAAGAGAAGGACACTCAGACCAGTCACGGAGGTCCTGAGAAACAATCACATTTTGTACAGATGGAGTCATCCCTCTTCTGACGTCATCTTTTCCCACAAAAACAAAACCTACAATATTGAAGAAGTCGAAAACGGACTTAAAACTTTAAAAAACCTCCGAATTGGAGATCAAGGATGATCACGACCAGGAAATTATAGACTTTGACAATAACTATTAATTGGCACCATAGCCGAAACTTTAGCCCGATGAAGTATTCCAACAGTTCTGTTGAACCCTTCCACCAAGAATAAGTTGTTGAGTTTCACGTTTGACATTACGTTTATAAGATTGAATTTTGCTACACACGTTTTTTTAACAAACACAAATCCAACCAGCCCATCCTTCTTCCCAAATTTTCCTTCAACCTCCCATTCACTGCAGAGTCGTACCAACCCTACCTATCAAATTTGAATTTACAAGTCATGTCCCACAATTATCTTTCACTTAACACAAATGGGCTTAACTCCCCACAGAAGCGTTTTTACGTGTGGAAAGAGCTCAAACGGCACAATATAGATGTAGCGGGCCTACAAGAAACCAGATTTAGCATTGACAAAACACCAAAATTCTCAAACCCACTCTACCCACATATCTTCTCATCATCAAATAAGAAAAAGAAGTCAGGAGTAGCCATATTAATAAAAGAGACAATTAAATTTGAAAAAAAAGAGATTATATCAGATCCAGAAGGCAGATTCATTATACTCAAATGTTTATTAGACAATGCCATGCATACATTGGTAAATGTATACGCACCTAACTGAGGTCAGATTACATTTCTTAAAAAACTTCTGCGCACTGTTAGAGAAGTACAGGAGGGTGCCCTATACATGTTCGGAGACTATAATGCAGTTCCAAACCCCTTGCTTGACTCATCTAATAAAAACAGAAATACGAACACCCAACTAGACCCATTAATGAAACAGGAGGAATTATTTGACGCATTTCGTTGCCTTAATACTTCCTCAATTGAGTACACTCATTTCTCGAATGTTCACAAGTCATTAGCCCGAATAGATTTGATTCTCACAGACATCAACTCTCTCAGACTTATTAAGACAGTAACCATACTCCCGAGGTCATGGTCAGACCACTCTCCCATTCTTTTTAAAACTTCACTGGGTCCATCTCACAACCATCAAAAAGTTTGGAGAGCAAACTCTTTCCTTTTCCTACATCAAAGATACAAAACAGAAATAGAAAATTCCTTAAAACTATATTTCTCTGAAAACGACTTAGGGGAGACAACAATTTCTAATGTATGGTCCGCACACAAAGCAGTTATTAGAGGACTTTTAATCCAACTAAATGCAAAACATAAAAAAACTTTAACTGCAGCCACAGATAACATAATCAAACAGATAAAAGATCTTGAAAACTCTGTTTCAACATACCCTTCTGACTCAACCATGAAAGAGATTCTTAAATTAAGAATAGAGCTCAAGTCCTTACTAGTCTCAGATTATGACAGAATTACCCGCCTATCCAAATCCAACTTCTATGTCTTATCAAACAAACCAAATAAGTTATTTGCAAAACTTATAAAAACTCGTAGAATCAAAACTACGATTTCCCAAATAAAAAATAAACACAACATTTTACAAAAACTTCCAAAAGACATCTCAGATACCTTTACTGAATATTACAAATCCCTATATAATTTAAACCAAACCAATTCTGAACAAACTCCCACATTCAAGAAGACTAATGCATTTCTTGACTCTATTGAACTTCCCTTACTTACCAAAGAAGACCTAGACTACATAAATTCTCCATTCACTGAAGATGACATCATAAGCACTATAAAGAACCTAAAAAAACTCAAATCCCCTGGCCCAGACGGATTGCAAAACGAGTACTATATTACATACCAAAAAACATTAGCGCCATACCTGACTAGACTTTTAAACGACCTAACTAATCCCAAATCACAACCCTCTAAAGAACTACTTCAAGCTACAATAACACTAATACCAAAAAATAAAGGTGACCCGGATAATGTGTCTAATTTTCGCCCCATTTCACTTCTGAACTCAGATCTTAAAATATTAACTAAAACAATCAACACGAGACTACAAAAAATCATCCCAAAATTGATCCACAGCGATCAGGTAGGATTCATCAAGAACAGAGGTTCTACCGACGCCACAAGACGCACCATTAATTTACTCTCCCATATTGAAAGACACAAGGTTCCAGCTCTCTTAATCTCAATTGATGCCGAAAAGGCGTTCGACAGAGTCAACTGGAGCTTTCTGTTCGAAACCCTAACTAAATTTGGCTTCAAAGGCAACATAGTACAAATACTCAAATCACTTTACTCCATACCAACGGCAAACATTATGATCAACAATACCCTTTCTAACACATTTCCCCTTTCTAATGGAACCAGACAGGGTTGCCCCCTTTCTCCAACGCTATTTGATCTCTACATAGAACCCCTGGCTGAGAAAATCCGCATGAATAATCTCATAAAAGGCATCCACACCAAATCTAGAGAATACAAAATAAGTTTGTTTGCTGACGATGTCCTATTATCCCTCTCTGACCCCGTCAATTCCTTAAGAAACCTATTCACCACCATTGAGGAATTTTCCGCAGTTTCATCTTATAAAATCAACTTAAACAAAACCCAGATTTTATACTATAACCTGGATCCTGAGACACTGGCCATAATTAAAAACGAATACAGTCTAAATTGGGACAGAAAAGACTTAGACTTCTTAGGTATAAAGATCACTCCACATACGACAACAATTATGGACCAAAACCTTGCCACACTAGTTGCAATAATTCAAAAAGACCTCACCCACATCGCTAAAATAGACCTATCTTGGCTTGGGAAAATCGAAGCGTATAAGATGTTCATCCTACCCAAGGTTTTATATATTTTCCGCTCCCTCACAATCCCAATTAAAAAATCCTGGATAAAGAAACTACAGTCACAAATAACATCCTTTGTATGGGGACAAAAGAAGCCAAGAGTGGCTAGGACAACACTAGAGAAGAGTAGGACCAACGGTGGACTAGCCATACCAAATATTGAAGCATACTACAATGCTACTGTAATCGTTTTAAGCAAAACTTGGTGGGATGAATCACCGAAGCCCAGCTGGTTATATCTGGAAGAAGCAAGATTTCCGAAACACAAACTTAATTTACTTTTGCTCTCATACCTCTGTGACAAATCAAAAAAACTCCCTAAAGAACTTACTATCAAAGCTACAATACAAGCGTGGAAACTACTTAATACAAAAACATCAGAGAGTTTTTCGGCCTCCATCTTTGACTGGATCTCAATTGACATACTGACACTGCTGATTCCATCCCTTAATATAACTCCATGGAAAAAAAAAGGAATTAAATATCTATCTGACATCCTTGACAGACCTAACTGCCCTATCTCCTTTGCACAACTGAAGCACAAATTTTCTCTCCAAGACACGGATCTCCAAATATGGGAAAAAATAAACTCCTATATAGCCAAAAAATCCCCGAACTTCCAACTCCCACTATCTATTACACACCT
>JARQOC010003786.1:0-14022 GCA_033576535.1 Allobates femoralis | reverse complement strand
GACTTTAGAGCCCCTTTCTTGTATCAGTAGGGATCCTATGCATCCAGAGTCGGGTGATTTTTCTTTGTTTTTCAGGTGCATCCGGAGGATCACAAGCTGAACTTGTATCACTCCTGGCTGTGGGAGAACAAGGACGCGCTCGGCATAGACTGAAGGTTTATACACTTACGGCTGTCACCTCTCGTGTTACGTCTCTTATTGTCTCATCCGTCACTTTTAGAAACTTTTGTATTTTTTTATACCTGTAAAATATTGTAATAAAGCCGTTTTGTATAATAAATGTTTTATACTATATGAATCAATTGGTTTTGTTTTAATTTATTAAAAATACATAAACGTCCTATCCCGTCTATCATCAACTTCCGTCAGGTTGTCTCGTATCATGGCTGAGGCAGCCATATTTGCACACTCGAGTGATGGTGTGCAATATGGTGCCATTACGGTATGGCACATTGCACAGTAGCCACGGGTGCTGCAGCTGCAGAAGCATTGCTGCGGAGTAAGTGACATGGCAAACTGACATGCATGCGTACTTACAAGCCGCCATCATCTTTGGACAGTTGGGTATACAAGATGGTGGCACTGATGCACCATAGTGTCCAGAGAGCGCACAAGAGGCAGAGAAGATGCACAGGATGGCAGAGAGAGCACACAGGATGCAGAGAGAGCACACAGGATGGGCAAGAGGAGAGAGGCAACAGGATGGCAGAGAGAGCATGCACAGGATGGCAGATGCGAGCACACAGGATGGCAGAGGAGCACACAGGATGGCAGAGCAGAGAGAGCACAGGAGGCAGAGAGAGCATGCACAGGAGGGCAGAGAGAGCATGCACAGGAGGCAGAGAGCATGCACAGGAGGGCAAGAGAGCATGCACAGGATGGCAAGAGAGCACACAGGTGGCAGAGAGAGTCCACAGGATGGCAGAGAGCACACAGGATGAGTAGAGGGGCACACAGGAGAGAGAACACACAGGATGGCAGAGAGCCACGGAGGCAGGAGAGAGTACCACAGGATGGCAGAGAGAGGCACACAGGAGGCAGAGAGAGTGCACAGGAGGACAGAGAGAGTGCACGGAGGCAGAGAGAGAGAAACAGGAGGACAGAGGCAGGGAGGCAGAGAGAGGCACGGGAGGCAGAGAGAGTGCACGGAGGCAGAGAGAGTGCACGGAGGACAGAGAGAGTGCACAGGAGGCAGAGAGAGCTGCACAGGGAGGCAGAGAGATGCACAGGAGGAAAGAGAGAGGCAGGGAGGACGAGAGAGTGCACGGAGGGCAGAGAGAGTGCACGGGAGAAGAGGACAGGAGGAGAGAGATCACAGGGGACAGAGAGGGCACGGGAGGACAGAGAGAACGTGCAAGGGAGGGCAGAGAGAGAGGCACAGAGGACAGAGAGAGAGCACAAGGAGGAAAGAGAGGCACGGAGGAACAGGAAAAGTGATGGGAGGGCAGAGAGAGGCACGAGGCAGAGAGGCACAGAGGAAGAGAGGCACGGGAGGACAGAGAGTCAGGGGGCAGAGAGAGTGCACGAGGGCAGAGAGAGTGCACAGGAGGAAGAGAGTGCACGGGGGACAGAGAGGGCACGGAGGCAGAGAGAGTGCACGGGAGGCAAGAGAGTGCAGGAGGCAGAGGAGTGCACTGAGGCAGAGAGAGCGCACAGGAGGGCAAAGAGCAGCACAGGAGGAACAGAGAGACGTGCACAGGAGGGAGAGAGAGAGCGCACAGGAGGACAGAGAGAGCCACAAGGGAAGAGAGGCAACAGACGGGTGGATCCATGGAGGGCAGAGAGAGCCACAGAGGGCAGAGAAGTGCACAGGAGAAAGAGAGAGCTGACAGGGGGACAGAGGTGCACACAGGAGGGCAGAGAGAGCAAAGAGTGCAGGGCAGGAGAGAGCCGACAACAGGAGGGCAAAGTTGAGAGGTTAGAGAGAGCCACACAGGAGGGCAAGAGAGCTGCACACAGGAGGGCAGAGAGAGGGTGCACAAGGAGGGCAGAAGAGAGGCTGCACAGGAGGGCAGAGAGAGCTCACACAGGAGGGCAAAGAGGGTGTGCACAGGAGGGCAGAGAGAGCGCACACAGGAGGGCAGAGAGTGCACAGGAGGGCAAGAGAGTGTCACAAGGAGGGCAAGAGAGGCAGCACAAGGAGGGCAGAGAGAGCGCACACAGGAGGGCAGAGAGGGTGTGCACAGGAGGGCAGAGAGAGCTCACACAGGAGGGCAGAGAGGGTGTGCACAGGAGGGCAGAGAGAGCCACAGGAGGCAAGAGGCACAGGAGGGCAGAGAGAGCTGCACACAGGAGGGCAAAGAGAGGAGCGCAACAGGAGGGCAGAGAGAGCGCACACAGGAGGGCAAGAGGAGGTGCACACAGGAGGGCAGAGAGAGCTCACACAGGAGGGCAGAGAGGGTGTGCACAGGAGGGCAAGGAGAGACCACACAGGAGGGCAGAGAGAGCCACACAGGAGGGCAAGAGGGTGTGCACAGGAGGCAGAGAGAGCTCACACAGGAGGGCAGAGAGAGGCACAGGAGGAGAGAGAGCAACAGGAGGAGAGAGAGCGCACAAGGAGGCAGAGAGGGCACAGGAGGGCAAGAGAGCTCACACAGGAGGGCAAGAGAGGGCCACAGGAGGGCAGAGAGAGAGCCACACAGGAGGGCAGAGAGAGAGGCACACAGGAGGGCAGAGAGAGCCACACAGGAGGGCAAGAGGGTGTGCACAAGGAGGCAGAGAGAGCCACACAGGAGGGCAGAGAGGGTGCACAAGGAGGCAGAGAGAGCGTCACAGGAGGGCAGAGAGGGCACAAGAGGGAGAGAGAGCCACACAGGAGGGCAGAGAGGGTGCACAAAGGGAGAGGGGCACAGAGGAGAGGAGCGCACACAGAGAGGAGGAAGACGGCACAGGGGGAAGAGAAAAAATGATAAGGGGAGAGAGACGGCTGCTGCCACAGAGCCCACCCTCCTCATGACATCACCGCCCTCCTGATACCATAGCATTGGGCTCCATTTAATTCTTTCTATAAGTGTATTATGAAATTAGAAAGGAAAAAAAAACACATTTGGATCCCACCCGTCTTCCTGATGTGAGACAATAAAGAAATGTAACAGAGTAAAACGAAGAAACGTATTTGGTATAAAAGTGCGACTGATCAATTTAGAAATATTTAAATAAATATCAATCAAATAAAAATATTAAGTTGTAAAAACTAAAAAAAAAATCTAAACTCTGAAATGACCATTTTTTTTTTTTTTTGTCACCTCAACTCACCGTAATAAAAATCAATCAAGATGTTGTACGTACCATAATAATAATATTTATTCATTTATATAGCGCTATTCTATATTCCATAGCATGTCATGTAATCGTGTCATTATGGATGTCAATGAAAACCACAGCGCAGCCAGGATTCAGCTTTGGATCTTGGAAGATGAAGGAAACAAAAAAGCAAAAGATTAAAATTGTCCGTGCTGCAAAGGGTTAAAATTGCATTTTTGCACTGGCATTTTTGGTCTTCCCAAACATGGCGGCGGCCTGAAAGGAGACAATGTGCAATTGGACCTCTTAGGTCTGCAAAGTCTTTCTTTTATCAGTGAGAAGTGGGCGGGGCTGTTACCATGGAGCTTTGTACACAGCCGGTCGGTCGCAGGGTTTCCTTTTTCTGAATTGAGGCTCTGGCTGCTCAGGTGTATGGGGGAGGGGTTCTCTTCCTGGGGGGGAAGTATTATAACAACAGATCAGGGGGCTTCGAGGGCGAGATCTGAACACTTAAATAAGTTTGGGGAACTTGCAAAACTTTTGTGTACTTTTCCATAAGTGTCCGATAATCCAGAATTTCTGCTAATCTGGCACTTTCCAGTCTCAGATTTAGGTTACTATACCAACGATGACCGGCGGCGAGATCACCGCGGCTTCTGAATGAGCGGGTCATACAGGAGCTGCAGGAGTTAACTCCAGTCTGACTACAACAGCCAATCACAGAGGCTCTCACAGAGTGTGACTGTCTGTGATTGGCTGTTTGTCTGACAGTGCAGTGAATATGCAATTAGCTTAATCAGCGGCCCCGGAAATAGCAGCGGGAGACTGTTAGGCTGCGTTCACACACAGCGCTATTAAATGCTGTGAGCGCAGCTCCATTCACATGTTCTGTGTTTTTGTGGATGTACAAAGTGCATCACCTCGCGCCACTCCCACGGTGATCGGTCCTCACACCGCCACCGCAGGACCTTAAACAGCACCATGTGACCAGGTGATGTCACCGGTCACATGGTGCTGCAGGGTCCTAGAGCCTGTCACTCACTGCGGGCCAGCGGGGGCTCAGAAGACATCAGCAGTCACCGAGGGAACGTGGCGAGGAAAGTATAAAACGCAGGGGAGAAGCTCTGGCCCGTTCACACACAGAGCGCTGCGTTATGTGAGGATCCGTTGTTAGTGCAGTTTTCACCAAAATCACATCCTCACAAATACGCTGTGTGTGAACGCAGCCTTAAACCCAATCTACCTATTCTATCCATCTCCTCTGTTCTCCGTCTATACAGCATGAGAAAAACCATGTTAAAAACGCATTGCACACTGACCACACTCGCACCACAGTCACACCACACTCATTGCACTCGCACCACAGTCACAGCACCACTCATTGCACTCGCACCACCACAGTCACACCACACTCATTGCACTGCACCACAGTCACACACACATCATTGCACTCGCACACCACAGTCACACCACACTCATTGCACTCGCACCACAGTCACAGCACCAACTCATTGCACTCGCACCACAGTCACACAGCACACTCATTGCACTCGCACACACGTCACAGTCACACTCATTGCACTGCACCACAGTCACACACACTCATTGCACTCGCACCACAGTCACACCACACTCTTTTGCACTCGCCACCACAGTCACAGCCACCACTCATTGCACTCGCACCACAGTCACACGCACACTCATTGCACTCGCACCACAGTCACAGCACACTCATTGCACTCGCACCACAGTCCACACGCACACTCATTTGCACTGCACCACAGTCACACCACACTCATTGCACTCGCACCACAGTCATAGCACACTCATTGCACTCGCACCACACTCGCAGGACCATACGCAAAGCACTCGCATGACTGTCATGCATCAAAATCGCTCCGATTTACACGCATGCTAGTGTGCCTCCACCCTGAGAAGTAACATTTACCTTCAGTGGCATAACTTAAAGCTCATGTGCCCTGATGCAAAAGCCCCCAACTATTGCAAATCTTTAATAGCGTTAGTCTTTTTCTATTGGCCCAAGGGACTTTTGGATCCCCCTAGACTCCAGGGCCCAGGTGCAATTGCAACCCCTGCACCTGTTGTAGTTACACCCCTGTACCTCTGTCTATCAAAGAGGTTGTCCAAGATTATTTAAAAATGGCTGATTTGTGTCATAAACAGCGCCACCCCTGTCTACAGGTTGTGTGATATTGCAGCTCAGCTCCATTTGAGTGAATGGGCCTATGCTGTAATACTGCATGAAGCCTGTAGACAGGGGTGGCGCTGTTTCTGAATTAATGCAATAAAGTTTTATTAATCCTGGATAACCCCTTTAATCCACTGATTATTGCATTAGCGCTTTTTATTGTGTCATTTTGAAGAATTTGATGCAAAAAAAAACACCAATGAATACACAATTTTTAAAAAATACCCTTTAAAAAATGCAAATTATAAATCGGCACTTTCATGTTTTACTATTTTCATGTATTATGAAGATTTTTGCTTGCTGTCAGTGAATGGAAGTGTTGCTTACTTGTATTCCCTGTGCACATAGTGCCTTTTTGATGCATTTTAGTGCAGTTATGTCACAATACTGCATGCAAAGTCAATGAGAATCCTGACATTTTGTGCACTTTGATTATTTTTCCCTTACAGATTTGGTCAGGAAATAATCTGCATCATGTCAATTCTTGCAGTTTTTTGCAGCATTTCCCCACCCCAGAATGCATGAAAAATGCATGGAAAAAGCGCACCAAAAACACTTCAGAAAGGCATAAAATACACGTCCAATAAATGTGCATTTTTGGTGCAGAAATCTCTGCAACTAAATACTCAATGTATGCACATAGCCTTATCGCCTGGAAACTGTTCTCATCTGCCTGTTTGCTACTATGCTCACCGTCCATCTCCTCTCACCGTCCATCTCCTCTCACCATAGCTCGCACGCTCACCGTCCATCACCTCCACCCGTCCATCACCGCTCACCGTCCATCTCCTCTCACCGTCCATCACCAGTCACCGTCCATCCCGCTCACCATCACTCACCGTCATTCTCACCGTCCATCCCTCTCACCGCTCCCACATCGCCCCTCACCGTCCTCTCACGCTCTCACCGTCCATCACTCTCTCACCGTCCATCGCCTCTCACCGTCACATCCACCTCTCACCGTCCATCGCCTCTCACCGTCCATCGCCGCTCACCGTCCATCCCTCACCGTCCTCACCCTCACCGTCCATCACGCCACGCTCCACCGTCCATCGCCGTCTACCGTCCATCGCCGCTCACCGTCCATCCCCTCACGTCCATCGCCCTCACCGTCCATGCACGCTCACCGTCCATCACCCTCACCGTCCATCACCGCTCTCACCGTCCATCCCTCTCACCGTCCATCGCCGCTCACCGTCCATCGCCTCTCACCGTCCATCGCCTCTCACCGTCCATCGCTCTCACCGTCCATCGCCTCTCACCGTCCATCCCGCTCACCGTCCATCACCTCACCGTCCATCCCTCTCACCGTCCATCGCCGCTCACCGTCCATCGCCGCTCACCGTCCATCACCTCTCACCGTCCATCACACCTCACCGTCCATCCCTCTCACCGTCCATTCACCGTCTCACCGTCCATCACCGCTCCACCGTCCATCGCCGCTCACCGTCCATCCCTCTCACCGTCCATCACCTCTCACCGTCCATCACCCTCACCGTCCATCCGCCTCCTCCATCCGTCCTCATCTACCGTCCTCACGCTCACCGTCCATCACCCTCACCGTCCATCACCACTCACCGTCCACCCTCTCACCGTCCATCACCCTCACCGTCCATCGCCACTCACCGTCCATCGCCTCTCACCGTCCATCCCGCTCACCGTCCATCACCGCTCACGTCATCGCCGCTCACCGTCCATCGCTCTCACCGTTCATCACCGCTCACCGTCCATCACCACTCACGTCCATCGCCTCTCACCGTCATCACCCTCACCGTCCACGCCTCACCGTCCATCCGCTCACCGTCCATCACCTTACCGTCCATCACCGCTCACCGTTCCATCACCTCTCACCGTCCATCACCTCTCACCGTCCATCGCCGCTCACCGTCCATCACGCTCGTCCACGTTCCATCACCTCTCACCGTCCTATCACCGCTCACCGTCCATCACCGCTCACCGTCCATCACCTCTCACCGTCCATCGCCGCTCACCTCCATCACCGCTTACCGTCCATCACCGCTCACCGTCCATCACCTCTCACCGTCCATCGCCTCTCACCGTCCATCGCCGCTCACCGTCCATCACCGCTCACCGTCCATCGCCTCTCACCGTCCATCACCGCTCACCGTCCATTACCGCTCACAGTCCATCGCCTCTCACCGTCCATCTCCTCTCACCGTCCGTCACCGCTCACCGTCCATCACCGCTCACCGTCCATCTCCTCTCACCGTCCACCACCGCTCAACGTCCATCACCGCTCACCGTCCAGCATCTGGGCTAGTGAGACTGAAGACTGGACCGTGTGGAAGACAGGGTAATGCTGGGAAACATACTGGAAGCATTATCTACCATCCAACCCACCACCTGTTTACACTGCTCTGGCTTCAAGACTGGTGTCCCGCGCCCCCCTGTAAAGTGGGAAGTTAGGTCCCATGGATGAGTGTGTTTGTTCTTGCAGGCATAATTTCACCTGGCCACAGCTTCTGCGGGCGCCATCAGCACTATGTCCACTTCCCGGCCTCTTACCGCATGCCTTACACATTTTATAGATGCTATATCTGCCTGCAAACTTTCCAGTATTATTAGGTAAAAGAAAAAATCTAGCCCTGAAACAGACTTTTATCTTTAGGCGTCAGCAGCAGTATACAAGGACTGTAAGGCAATAAGCCCTCTAATCCCAAACTATCCCTCCTCCAGCAGCTCTCCCTTTACACTGCTCCCTCTGACGTTTGGCATTGTGCTTGGTGATGTACAGGTTTACACCGCTCTATCAGACGCTCGGCATTGTGCTTGGTGATGTAAAGGCTTACATCTCTACATCCGTCGCTCGGCATTGTGCTTGGCACATAAAGATTTATATATGTAACTCAGGATCAGTAATGTAATGTATGTACACAGTGACTGCACCAGCAGAATAGTGAGTGCAGCTCTGGAGTATAATACAGGAGGTAACTCAGGATATGTAATGTAATGTATGTACACAGTGACTGCACCAGCAGAATAGTGAGTGCAGCTCTGGAGATAATACAGGAGGTAACTTAGGATCAGTAATGTAATGTATGTACACAGTGAGTTGCAGCTCTGGAGTATAATACAGGAGGTAACTCAGGATCAGTAATGTAATGTATGTACACAGTGACTGCACCACAGAATAGTGAGTGCAGCTCTGGAGGATAATACAGGAGGTAACTCAGGATCAGTAATGTAATGTCTGTACACAGTGAGTGCAGCTCTGGAGTATAATACAGGAGGTAACTCAGGGTCAGTAATGTAATGTATGTACACAGTGACTGCACCAGCAGAATAGTGAGTGCAGCTCTGGAGTATAATACAGGAGGTAACTCAGGATCAGTAATGTAATGTATGTACACAGTGACTGCACCAGCAGAATAGTGAGTGCAGCTCTGGAGTATAATACAGGAGGTAACTCAGGGTCAGTAATGTAATGTGTATGTACAGGCAGTGACTCTGCACCAGCAGAATAGTGAGTGCAGCTCTGGAGTAAATACAGGAGGTAACTCAGGATCAGTAATGTAATGTATGTACACAGTGACTGCACCAGCAGAATAGTGAGTGCAGCTCTGGAGTATAATACAGGAGGTAACACAGGATCAGTAATGTAATGTATGTACACAGTGACTGCACCAGCAGATAGTGAGTGCAGCTCTGGAGTATAATACAGGAGGTACTCAGGATCAGTAATGTAATGTATGTACACAGTGACTGCACCAGCAGAATATAGTGGCAGCTCTGGAGTATAATACAGGAGGTAACTCAGGATCAGTAATGTAATGTATGTACACAGTGACTGCACCAGCAGAATAGTGAGTGCAGCTCTGGAGTATAATACAGGAGGTAACTCAGGATCAGTAATGTAATGTATGTACACAGTGACTGCACCAGCAGAATAGTGAGTGCAGCTCTGGAGTATAATACAGGAGGTAACTCAGGATCAGTAATGTAATGTATGTACACAGTGACTGCACCAGCAGAATAGTGAGTGCAGCTCTGGAGTATAATACAGGAGGTAACACAGGATCAGTAATGTAATGTATGTACACAGTGACTGCACCAGCAGAATAGTGAGTGCAGCTCTGGAGTATAATACAGGAGGTAACTCAGGATCAGTAATGTAATGTATGTACACAGTGACTGACAGCAGAATAGTGAGTGCAGCTCTGGAGGATAATACAGGAGGTACTCAGGTCAGTATGATGTAAGTACACAGCTCTGTCATCACAGCAATAGTGAGTGAGACTGAGTATAATACAGGAGGTACTCAGGGTCAGTAATGTAATGTATGACACAGTGACTGCACCAGCAGAATAGTGAGTGCAGCTCTGGAGTATAATACAGGAGGTAACTCAGGATCAGTAATGTAATGTATGTACACAGTGACTGCACCAGCAGAATAGTGAGTCAGCTCTGGAGTATAATACAGGAGGTAACTCAGGGTCAGTAATGTAATGTATGTACACAGTGACTGCACCAGGAGAATAGTGAGTGCAGCTCTGGAGTGAATACAGGAGGTAACTCAGGATCAGTAATGTAATGTATGTACACAGTGACTGCACCAGCAGAATAGTGAGTGCAGCTCTGGAGTATAATACAGGAGGTAACACAGGATCAGTAATGTAATGTATGTACACAGTGACTGCAGCCAGGAGTATAATACAGGAGGTCACTCAGGATCAGTAATGTAATGTATGTACACAGTGACTGCACCAGCAGAATAGTGAGCAGCTCTGGAGTATAATACAGGAGGTAACTACAGGATCAGTATGTAATGTATGTACACAGTGACTGCACCAGCAGAATAGTGAGTGCAGCTCTGGAGTATAATACAGGAGGTAACTCAGGGATCAGTAATGTAATGTATGTACACAGTGACTGCACCAGCAGAATAGTGAGTGCAGCTCTGGAGTATAATACAGGAGGTAACTCAGGATCAGTAATGTAATGTATGTACACAAGTGACGCACCAGCAGAATAGCTGAGACAGCTCTGGAGTATAATACAGGAGGTAACACAGGATCAGTAATGTAATGTATGTACACAGTGACTGCACCAGCAGAATAGTGAGTGCAGCTCTGGAGTATAATACAGGAGGTAACTCAGGATCAGTAATGTAATGTATGTACACAGTGACTGCACCAGCAGAATAGTGAGTGCAGCTCTGGAGTATATACTGCCTGTACACATCTCTGGTTCTTGTATATGGTGTCTCAGGTGGTGTGTGCAGTGTGAGGTGACCTCGTCCATCTTTCCCTGTTATATGACTGTGTGCAGACATTGGAGCAGACCTGTACAGAGATCACCACCTGCACATGTGACTCAGCCATTCTGGAGCTCCTGTAGAACTACAGCTCCCATCATGCAGTGCGGCCGCCTCCCGGGTGATGGCAGCTCCCATCATGCAGTGCGGCCGCTCTCCCGGGTGATGGCATCTCCCATCATGCAGTGCGGCCGCTCCCGGGTGATGGCACTCCCATATGCAGTGCGGCCGCTCTCCGGGTGAGCAGCTCCATCATGCAGTGCGGCCGCTCTCCCGGGTGATGGCGGCGTCCTGCGAGTGACCCAGATACGGGGACGTATGACGTCATCACGTCGTTCCTGACCTGCCGTTTTGGGGGCGTGGCTATGTAAATTAACAACTATAAGGACTTATAATTGTGTCTTTTCCCCGGTATAACCCGCTCTCCTGATCTCCACATCGCCGCTCATTATCACTGCGTGCGGGTTTTACATGTTTTTCTCAGTATTAGCGTGGTTGCCCATAGCGACCAATCAGATTCCCGCTTTCTTTTAGCATCACGAGAGCTGTTGCCTATGGCAACCTATCAGAAACAGCTTTCATTTCAAATCCTAAAAGCTGGAATCTGATTGGTTGTTGCAGCCTGATGACGTCATGGAATGTTGCACATCCTATTGTGTACTATGATGTCACGCGCACTATATCAGGAGCAGAGGCCACAGGCAGCTGATTGTTCTGCAGTCTCTGGAGAGTGAGGTCAGGGCTTGTCTTCACCTTTATTCTTTCAGGTTTTTATCATTTATTTTGTTATAAATTCATTTAACCCTTGATTGTACCAGGGGCCAATGTGGCCCCATACAGATTACACATGGAGGGGCCAGTGTGGCCCCATACAGATTACACATGGAGGGGCCAGTGTGGCTCCATACAGATTACACATGGAGGGGCCAGTGTGGCCATACAGATTACACATGGAGGGGCCAGTGTGGCTCCATACAGATTACACATGGAGGGGCCAGTGTGGCCCCATACAGATTACACATGGAGGGGCCAGTGTGGCTCCATACAGATTACACATGGAGGGGCCAGTGTGGCTCCATACAGATTACACATGGAGGGGCCAGTGTGGCTCCATACAGATTACACATGGAGGGGCCAGTGTGCCCATAAGATTACACATGGAGGGGCAGTGTGGCTCCATACAGATTACACATGGAGGGGCCAGTGTGGCTCCATACAGATTACACATGGAGGGGCCGTGTCCATACAGATTACACATGGAGGGGCCAGTGTGGCCCCATACAGATTACACATGGAGGGGCCAGTGTGGCTCCATACAGATTACACATGGAGGGGCCAGTGTGGCTCCATACAGATTACACATGGAGGGGCCATGTGGCCCATACAGATTACACATGGAGGGGCCATGTGGCTCCATACAGATTACACATGGAGGGGCCAGTGTGGCTCCATACAGATTACACATGGAGGGGCCATGTGCCATACAGATTACACATGGAGGGGCCAGTGTGGCCCATACAGATTACACATGGAGGGGCCAAGTGTGGCCCATACAGATTACACATGGAGGGGCCAGTGTGGCTCCATACAGATTACACATGGAGGGGCCAGTGTGGCCCATACAGATTACACATGGAGGGGCCAGTGTGGCCCATACAGATTACACATGGAGGGGCCAGTGTGGCTCCATACAGATTACACATGGAGGGGCCTTCTCATACAGATTAACATGAGGGGCTCCCTACAGATTACACATGGGGGGCTTCCCATACAGATTACACATGGAGGGGCAACCCATACAGATTACACATGGAGGGGCCAGTGATGGCCCATTACAGATTACAATGGAGGGCAGTGTGGCATACAGATTACAATGGAGGGGCCAGTGTGGCTGCCATCAGTCTTTAACATGGAGGGCCAGTGTTGGCTCCTACAGATTACACATGGCCAGGATTTCATTGAGGTATTCTGACAAGGTTTCTTGTCATATCATACAATGGGTACCTCAGTTTAGGTGATGTCAGTGATTATTGTAGGTCAATGTCGCCACATTATTAGTCGAGGATTTCCATTCACCACAGATGTCATTGTTTGATTCTTGCTCATCATGCTTTTACATATTTATGATATTATATATTTATGTAGGGCAATGATATATATAAGACTATATGGTCCCATTATTTTGTATGGAGGGCTATGTGGTCCCCTTATTTTGTATGGAGGGCTATGTGGTCCCCTAATTTTGTTTGGAGGGCTATGTGGTCCCCTTATTTTGTATGGAGGGCTATGTGGTCCCCTTATTTTGTATGGAGGGCTATGTGGTCCCATTATTTTGTATGGAGGACTATGTGGGTCCCATTATTTTGTATGGAGGACTTTGTGGGTCCCATTATTTTTTATGTGGGGCTATGTGGTCCCATTATTTTATATGGAGGACTATGTGGGTCCTATTATTTTGTATGAGGGGATATGTGGGTCCTTTTATTTTGTATGGAGGACTATCTGCACCAAATCTGCAAGATAAAATAAAGCAATGTGGGCACAGGGCCTTATAGTGTACTTATAGTAGGATCCAACAAGCCACTGTACCCTCGGGTCATGAGTGATCTCAGGTTCAGGGGTGTAACTAACAGGTGCAGGGGATGCAATTGCACCTGGGCCTTAGAGCCTAGGGGTCCCCAAAAGTTAATTTGACCTATAGAAAAATAATGCTATTAAAGATTTGCATTAATTGGGGACGTGTGGGCGTTTCTACACTGCTGGCCGTCATCACAAGGAAGTGGGAATTTTAAATCCGCTCAATAAGTTTCCCTAGTTTTGGAGGGTAAAATTAGGGGCCTCGGCTTATACTCGAGTATATACGGTAACATAAGAAAATCCTAAACAATTTGGGAAACCATTAGTTTAGGTTAAGTCCAGATTATTATTGTCAGAGGATGTACAGTATACATTTCTCAGATATAAGAAATACAGGCAGATACTTATCCATCATATGTCTCCCATTCCCTTGTATAATGTCCCCCATCCTGGGCCTCTTCCAGTAAAATATGTTCCTAATCCTGATATAATGCCCCTATCCGGGACCCATTCCAGTAATATAATGTCCCCATCCTGGCATAATGTCCCCATGCTTGGCCCCTTCCTGGTATAATGTCCCCATCTTTGGCTCTTCCTGGTATAATCTCCCTCTTTCTCGGCCCCTTCCAGTAATATATGTCCCCCATCTTGGTATAGGCTTCTTCCAGTAATAATGTCCCTGCTGTTCTCCAACAAATATAAAAACAAATAAACAATT
>JARQOC010003785.1:0-14025 GCA_033576535.1 Allobates femoralis | reverse complement strand
CTGCCGCACCTAACCCCTAAGCCACTACCGCGCCGCCGAAGCCCCTACCCCCTGCCGCCCTAAGCCACTACCCCGCCGCAGCCACTACCCTCTGCCGCAAGCCTCTACCCCTGCCGCCCTAACCCACTTCCCCGCCGCAGCCACTACCCTCTGCCGCACCTAACTCCTAAGCCACTACCCCGCCGCCGAAGCCCCTACCCCCTGCCGCCCTAAGCCACTACCCCGCCGCAGCCACTACCCTCTGCCGCAAGCCCCTACCCCCTGCCGCCCTAAGCCACTACCCCGCCGCAGCCACTACCCTCTGCCGCACCTAACCCCTAAGCCACTACCCCGCCGCCGAAGCCCCTACCCCCTGCCGCCCTAAGCCACTACCCCGCCGCAGCCACTACCCTCTGCCGCAAGCCCCTACCCCCTGCCGCCCTAAGCCACTACCCCGCCGCAGCCACTACCCTCTGCCGCAAGCCCCTACTCCCTGCCGCCCCAAGCCACTACCCCGCCGCAGCCACTACCCTCTGCCGCACCTAACCCCTAAGCCACTACCCCGCCGCCGAAGCCCCTACCCCCTGCCGCCCTAAGCCACTACCCCGCCGCAGCCACTACCCTCTGCCGCAAGCCCCTACCCCCTGCCGCCCCACTACCCCGCCGCAGCCACTACCCTCTGCTGCACCTAACCCCTAAGCCACTACCCCGCCGCCGAAGCCCCTACCCCCTGCCGCCCTAAGCCACTACCCGCCGCAGCCACTACCCTCTGCCGCAAGCCCCTACCCCCTGCCGCCCTAAGCCACTACCCCGCCGCAGCCACTACCCTCTGCCGCACCTAACCCCTAAGCCACTACCCCGCCGCCGAAGCCCCTACCCCCTGCCGCCCTAAACCACTACCCCGCCACAGCCACTACCCTCTGCCGCAAGCCCCTACCCCCTGCCGCCCTAAGCAACTACCCCGCCACAGCCACTACCCTCTGCCGCATGCCCCTACCCCCTGCCGCCCTAAGCCACTACCCCGCCGCAGCCACTACCCTCTGCCGCACCTAACCCCTAAGCCACTACCCCGCCGCCGAAGCCCCTACCCCCTGCCGCCCTAAGCCACTACCCCGCCGCAGCCACTACCCTCTGCCGCAAGCCCTACCCCCTAAGCCGCACCTAACCCCCTACCCCCGAAGCCGCACCTAAACCCCTACCCCCCCTACCCCCTAAGCCCCGCCGCACCTAAGCCCCTATCCCCTAAGCCCTGCCGCCTCCTAAGCTCACACCGCTAACACCTAACGCCCTACACCCGAAGCCCCCGCCGTCCCCTACCCTAACGTCCCCGTCGATCACTTACATGCCTTCTTAGTCATCTGATCGTCCGTCCGATCCACAAGTCCTCCGTCCGGCCAGGCGTCCTCTTCCTCCGGCCCCGGGGGTCTTCTCTCTTCTTTCCGCCATCTCCGCCTCTTCGTCCGGCCCCGGGGATCTTCTGTCTTCTTTCCGCCAACTTCCAGCTCCGACGTCCTCTTCACTTATCATTAACATAGAATGGACGACAAATCCACCATTCTATGTCAATGAGATGTGAGGGGCTCTTCTGATTGGTCGCTGTCTACTGCCCTCAGCCAATCAGAAGAGGCCCTCATTTCCCATTGACATACATTAGCGGTGTCTCGGCGATTTTATGGCCGGCCACCTGGTTCTATTTGTCGGCCCTAAAATCGCGGACACACCGCTAATGCATCTCTATGGGCAGTCAGCCCGATTTCTGATTGGTCGCTGTCTCGAGCTCACTGCCCATAGACATGCATTAGCGGTGTGTCCGTGATTTTAGGGCCGACAAATAGAACCAGGTCGGCGGCCATAAAATCGCCGACACACCGCTAAATTATTTCAATGGGAACAAATAAATTTAATAATAAAAAAAATAATTAAAAAATAATTAAAAAATAATAAAAAAATAAATAAAAAATAAACGGACCTGAAAGAGAACTGGGTCTCAGCCTAAATAATAAATTTAATAATAAAAAAATAATTAAAAAATAATTGAAAAATAATAAAAAAATAAATTAAAAATAATAAATAATTCAATAAAAATAATAATAAAAAAATTAAATATATGCTAATTATATCAGCCCTTTCAGTGGACCTGAAAGAGAACTGGGTCTCAGCCTAAATAATAAATTTAATAATAAAAAAAATAATTAATAAATAATTAAAAAATAATAAAAAAATAAATAAAAAATAATAAATAATTCAATAAAAATAATAATAAAAAAATTAAATATATGCTAATTATATCAGCCCTTTCAGCGGACCTGAAAGAGAACTGGGTCTAAGCCTAAATAATAAATTTAATAATAAAAAAAATAATTAAAAAATAATTAAAAAATAATAAAAAAATAAATAAAAAATAATAAATAATTAAATAAAAATAATAATAAAAAAATTAAATATATGCTAATTATATCAGCCCTTTCAGCGGATCTGAAAGAGAACTGGGTCACAGCCTAAATAATAAATTTAATAATAAAAAAAATAATAAAAAAAAAAAATAAAAAATAATAAAAAAAAAAATAAAAAATAATAAATAATTCAATAAAAATAATAATAAAAAAATTAAATATATGCTAATTATATCAGCCCTTTCAGCGGACCTGAAAGAGAACTGGGTCTCAGCCTAAATAATAAATTTAATAATAAAAAAAATAATTAAAAAATAATAAAAAAATATAAAAAAAATAAATAAAAAATAATAAATAATTCAATAAAAATAATAATAAAAAAATTAAATATATGCTAATTATATCAGCCCTTTCAGCGGACCTGAAAGAAACTGGGTCTCAGCCTAAATAATAAATTTAATAAAAAAAAAAATAATATAAAAAAATAATAAAAAAATAAATAAAAAATAATAAATAATTCAATAAAAATAATAATAAAAAAATTAAATATATGCTAATTATATCAGCCCTTTCAGCGGACCTGAAAGAGAACTGGGTCTCAGCCTAAATAATAAATTTAATAAAAAAAAAAATAATTAAAAAAAATTAAAAAATAAAAAAAAATAAATAAAAATAATAAATAATGCAATAAAAATAATAATAAAAAAATTAAATATATGCTAATAATATCAGCCCTTTCAGCGGACCTGAAAGAGAACTGGGTCTCAGCCTAAATAATAAATTTAATAATAAAAAAAAAATAAAAAATAATTAAAAAATAATAAAAAAATAAATTAAAAATCATAAATAATAAATATAAAAATAATAATAAAAAAATTAAATATATGCTAATAATATCAGCCCTCTTCAGCGGACCTGAAAGAGAACTGGGTCTCAGCCTAGCTCACTTAAATAAATAATAATTAATAATAAAAAAAAAATTAAAAAAATAATTAAAAAATAATAAAAAAATAAATAAAAAATATAAATAATTAAATAAAAATAATAATAAAAAAAAAATAAATGCTATTAATTAGTATTATTAATTTATTAATGCTTTAATAATGCTATTAACTGTAATAATAATGTATTAATTAATAAATATAATGCTAATAATGCTAATAATATATGCTATTAATAGCTAATATTTAATGATTATTAATTAAATAAAAATAATGCTATTAATGCATTAATAATTATTATTAATGTAATAATAATGCTATTAAATGCAAAATAATATGCTATTAATTCTATTATTAATGCTATTAATGCTAATTATTATGCTATTAATGCTAATAATTATGCTATTAATGCTAATAAGAATGCTATTAATGCTAAATAATTATGCTATTAATGCTAATTAATTAATGCTATTAATGTTAATAATTATGCTATTATTGCTAATATATTAATGCTAATATTATGCTAATTAAATTATGCTATTAATGCTAATATTAATAATCTATTAATGCTAATAATATATGCTATTAATGCTAATATTTATGCTATTAATGCTAATAATTATGCTATTAATGTAATCCTAATGGTGATTAATGCAAATAATATTGCTATTAATGCTAATATTAATCTATAATATGCTAATTAATTGTTTAATGCTAATTATGCTATTAATGCTAATAATTATGCTTTATGTATCAATGGTATTATAATAAATTGCTATTAATGCAAATCTAATAATTTGCTATTAATGCTAATAATTATGCTATTAATGCTAATAATTATGCTATTAATGCTAATATTTATACTATCTAAATTGCTATAATTAATTATTCTATTAATGCTAATATTTATGCTATTAATGCTAATTTAATATATGCTATTTATTTAATCATAATATGTATTAATGCAAATAATATTGCTATTAGAATCTATATTAATGCTAATAATATGCATTAATGCTATTAATGTAATAATTATGCTATTAATGTTAATAATTATGCTATTAATGTTAATAATTATGCTATTAATGCTAATATTATATTAATGCTAATAATATGCTATTAATGCTAATATTAATACTATTAATGCTAATAATTATGCTATTAATGCTAATATTTATGCTATTAATGCTAATAATTATGCTATTAATGGTAATAATAATGCTATTAATGCAAATAATATTGCTATTAATGCTATTATTAATGCTATTAATGTTAATAATTATGCTATTAATGCTAATATTTATGCTATTAATGCTAATAATTATGCTATTAATGCTAATATTAATACTATTAATGCTAATAATTATGCTATTAATGCTAATATTTATGCTATTAATGCTAATAATTATCCTATTAATGGTAATCATAATGGAAATAATGCAAATAATATTGCTATTAATGCTATTAATGCTAATAATTATGCTATTAATGTTAATAATTATGCTATTCATGCTAATAATTATGCTATTAATGGTAATAATAATGCTATTAATGCAAATAATATTGCTATTAATGCTAATATGTATGCTTGTAATGCTAATAATTATGCTATTAATGCTAATATTTATACTATTAATGCTAATAATTATGCTATTAATGCTAATATTTATGCTATTAATGCTAATAATTATGCTATTTATGGTAATCATAATGGTATTTATGCAAATAAATTGCTATTAATGCTATTAATGCTAATAATTATGCTATTAATGTTAATAATTATGCTATTAATGCTAATAATTATGCTATTAATGGTAATAATAATGCTATTAATGCAAATAATATTGCTATTAATGCTATTATTAATGCTATTAATGTTAATAATTATGCTATTATTGCTAATATTTATGCTATTAATGCTAATAATTATGCTATTAATGCTAATATTAATACTATTAATGCTAATAATTATGCTATTAATGCTAATATTTATGCTATTAATGCTAATAATTATGCTATTAATGGTAATCATAATGGTATTAATGCAAATAATATTGCTATTAATGCTATTAATGCTAATAATTATGCTATTAATGTTAATAATTATGCTATTAATGCTAATAATTATGCTATTAATGGTAATAATAATGCTATTAATGCAAATAATATTGCCACGTTCTAGAATCCCGATGCATTTGCATCGGGCTCACAGCTAGTATATCTATATACATCTATATATATAGGAGAAAAAAAAAAAACTGCACAGCACTCACAGACAGGGATGCTGGGTCAATATACTAGAAAAAAAAACCTTGCAGCATTCAGCTACTACCAATGATGTACAAATGCTGACAAGCTATATATATGAGAAAAAATGTAAAAACTTATGTTTTTTTCAAAAAACTCAAAATTCTTATTTTTTTTAAATCTGAAGTTCTTAGTACACACATTGGCCAATGTCTGCTTGCTCGTCGACTGCGACAAAGTGACTTCTACAAACGTAAGTTTTTTAATTTTTTCTCATATATATAGCTTGTCAGCATTTGTACATCATTGGTAGTAGCTGAGTGCTGCAAGGTTTTTTTTTCTAGTATATTGACCCAGCATCCCTGCTGGCACCAGTTCACATTGTCTGTGAGTGCTGTGCAGTTTTGTTTTTTTTTCTCTTTTGTATCGTGTGGAGTGGCTGGCTCCATTACTGCAATGTGCCACCTCGTTGCCTACAGGTGATCTAGGGTCTAGATGGTGTCTGCCCACTTAGTAGTGGGGTAGGGTGGACAAGGAGGACTTGGGTGTCAGCGATAGCACTCGTCGGACCTGAAGTCACTTTGTCGCAGTCGACGAGCAAGCAGACATTGGCCAATGTGTGTACTAAGAACTTCAGATAAAAAAAAAATAAGAATTTTGAGTTTTTTGAAAAAAACGTAAGTTTTTAAATTTTTTCTCATATATATAGCTTGTCAGCATTTGTACATCATTGGTAGTAGCTGAGTGCTGCAAGGTTTTTTTTTTTCTAGTATCTATATATATATATATATATATATACTTATCAAAAGAAAGCAGCACAGCTTGATTTCGGGTGTAACTCAGTCACAGCTCCTCTCCCATCCACTGATTACAATATCAAGTAAAAATTGACTGCAGCACTCCTCTTTTTTTCTTCAATATGCCTTTATTGGGCCATCAGGTGCTTAGCAACGTTTCGGATCAATTCCCCTACCTCTAGGCTAGAGGAAGGGAGATTGATCCCAAAACGTTGCTAAGCACCTGATGGCCCAATAAAGGTATATGGAAGAAAAAAGAGGAGTGCTGCAGTCAATTTTTACTTGATATATATGGTGAGGTATGACCGGCATGAGAGCCCATGGCCGATATGCATTAGGCTGTTTTCACATCAGCGTTTTTTTTAAATCGCGGCAGATGCGGTGAAAAAACCGCATCTGCCGCGATTACCGCATACCGGCTGCACGCTGCTGACCGCGGTTTTTTTTGCGGCCGCACCTGCCACAAGTGCCAAAACCGCACTTGCCGCACCTGCCGCAAGCCCGCCTATACATTGTATGGGGCTTGCCGCAACTGTGCCGCAACCGTGCCGCAAGTGCAGCCAGTATGCGGTAATCGCGGCAGATGCTTTTTTTTCACCGCATCTGCCGCGATTTAAAAAAAACGCTGATGTGAAAGGGGCCTTACATGTGCTTTGAGTCATGCACACAGGGTTAACGGTATCTGAGCCTGTGTGTAGGGGTTATTGCTGTTCTAGACCTGACTGGTGTACAGGGGTTTAAGTACCTCCAGGTCTGTGTGTGTGAGATGTGCTGATTGACTTACTGTGTTGCAGATGTGGGTGTGGTAGCAAGGATATGAAGCTACCTAGTGTTGTGAAAGCGACTGGAAATGGGAGGCAGACCAGATATGACCTCCAGGTTGTGAGGACGTGAGGCAGAGAGGGTCCCTGTCCCGCTGGGATGAGGCGGGAAGCCGGGCCCTCAATGTGGGAGATGCCTGTCCCTCTGAGCTGTATGGAGCAAGTTGACTGTATATATGGGTCTGAGAGGGCTGTAGTCCATGCTGGACTGTGTGTGTGTGAGTGAGCCCTGTGATGAGTGGAGCCCACGAAGGCCAGGCGGCCGTAACCACCATTGGGACGACTAAAGGGTCGTGATATGGTCCCGTTTCATGTGTGACTCATAAGGGTTTATGTAAAAGTGCCATGTATGAGATCCCATGTGAATAATGCCAGGTGGGCATAGCCGCCATTAGAACCAGAGCTGAGGTCTGTAAGGGACGGAGTGGGACTCCTTAATGTTCTGTTACTGGAAATATGATGTGTAAACTATAAAATCTGTTTATGTGATGTGAGTAATGGGAGGTTTTGACAAATTAGTAAAATTAATAAACCCTTGTTTTGTATGAAGTTAAATGTGGTTGGTGGTGTCACTTGCGTTGCCAGGCGAGTCCCAGGGGGTGCTACCTCACGCTCTATCTATCTATCTATCTATCTATCTATCTATCTATCTATCTATCTATCTATCTATCTATCGTTATGGCCAAAAGTATTGATACCCCTGCAATTCTGTCAGATAATACTTAGTTTCTTCCTGAAAATGATTGCAATCACAAATTCTTTGGTATTATTATCTTCATTTAATTTGTCTTCAATGAAAAAACATAAAAGAGAATGAAGCAAAAAGCAAAACATTGATCATTTCACACAAAACTCCAAAAATGGGCCAGACAAAAGTATTGACACCCTCAGCCTAATACTTGGTTGCACAACCTTTAGCCAAAATAACTGCAATCAACTGCTTCCGGTAACCATCATTGAGTATCTTACAATGCTCTGCTGGAATTTTAGACCATTCTTCTTTGGCAAACTGCTTCAGGTCCCTGATATTTGAAGGGTGCCTTTTCCAAACTGCCATTTTTAGATCTCTCCACAGGTGTTCTATGAGATTCAGGTCTGTACTCATTGCTGGCTACCTTAGAAGTCTCCAGTGCTTTCTCTCAAACTATTTTCTAGTGATTTTTGAAGTGTGTTTTGGGTCATTGTCCTGCTGGAAGACTCATGACCTCTGAGGGAGACCCAGCTTTCACATACTGGGCCCTACATTATGCTGCAAAATTTGTTGGTAGTCCTCAGACTTCATAATGCCATGCACACGGTCAAGCAGTCCAGTGCCAGAGGCAGCAAAGCAACCTCAAAACATCAGGGAACCTCCACCATGTTTGACTGTAGGGACCGTGTTCTTTTCTTTGAATGCCTCTTTTTTTCTCCTGTAAACTCTATGTTGATGCCTTTTCTCAAAAAGCTCTACTGTTGTCTCATCTGACCAGAGAACATTCTTCCAAAACGTTGTAGGCTTTCTCAGGTAAGTTTTGGCAAACTCCAGCCTGGCTTTTTTATGTCTCGGGGTAAGAAGTGGGGTCTTCCTGGGTATCCTACCATAAAGTCCCTTTTCATTCAGACGCCGACGGATAGTACGGGTTGACATTGTTGTACCCTCGGACTGCAGGGCAGCTTGAACTTGTTTGAATTTTAGTCGAGTTTCTTCATCCACCATCCGCACAATCTTGCGTTGAAATCTCTCGTCAATTTTTCTTTTCTGTCCACATCTAGGGAGGGTAGCCACAGTGCCATGGGCTTTAAACTTCTTGATGACACTGCGCACGTAGACACACGAACATCCAGGTCTTTGGAGATGGACTTGTAGCCTTGAGATTGCTCATGCTTCCTCACAATTTGGTTTCTCAAGTCCTCAGTCAGTTCTTTGATCTATCTTTCTTTTCTCCATGCTTAATGTGGTACACACAAGGACACAGGACAGAAGTTGAGTCAACTTTAATCCATGTCAACTGGCTGCAAGTGTGATTTAGTTATTGCCAACACCTGTTAGGTGCCACAGGTAAGGTACAGGTGCTGTTAATTACACAAATTAGAGAAGCATCACATGATTTTTCTAAGAGTGCCAATACTTTTGTCCACCCCCTTTTTTATGTTTGGTGTGGATTTAAATCTAATTTGGCTTTAGGACAATTCTTTTTGTGCTTTTTCATTGAAGACAAATTAAATGAAGATAATAATACAAAAGAATTTGTGATTGCAATCATTTTCAGGAAGAAACTGAGTATTATCTGACAGAATTGCAGGGGTGTCAATACTTTTGGCCACAACTGTAGATTTGATCTAAAACCTATCTTTGTTCCATCATTGTCCTATGCTATCAAACTCTCCAAGTTTCCTACAAAAGTATTAAAAAAAGTGTTATATCCACCTAGTGGTGTTCTTGCCTAACATGGGCTTGAGTATGCTGTTGGTGCTCAGGTTGCTAGTGCTCTTGCCTCTGCCTACCTTGGTACGGCAGATGTTGCAAATCCCTTTCCTTTTGTCTTCTGGACTATCCTTAAAAATGAACCAGATTGGGGATGACCTAACCCTTGGCCTATAATCTTTCCACATGGGGTGCATTGGGGAACAATGGACCTTCTTCTCCCTGTTCCTGAATGTTCTAGTGCTACCAATCCATCTTCCTCGTTGCTGCTGTTATCCTTACACATGATACCTTGACAGGTTGAATCAGTGACCTCATTATCCACCACCTCATCTTCCCTTCCTCACTCTGGTCCTTCTTCTAAGTTTCAAATTTAAGCAGACCAGATGGAAACTGTCTCATCATCATTCACCTCTTGAGACAGTAATTGCTGTTCCACATGGTCAGCTTCTTCTGACTATGGCTGGTCAAATATTTCGACATCACTGCACACAGTCTCCTCATATCCCTCTTCATGTGTGCATGGCAAGAGGCCAGAAGAAACCAGTAGAGAGAAAAAGAGCTCCTCTGAGTGTCCAAGTGTGGGATCACTTGACTCCTGCACCGTGACTGAACTGAACCATGTGGAATACAAGGTGCCATTGGTGAACAGACTGAAAGTATTATTATCTGCAATCCAACCCACAACCTGCTCTCACTGTTCTGGTTTCAACAGTGTGGCCCCATGCCCCCCTGAAAATTGGGTCAGAAACCTAAGTAGAGATAAGGTTCGGGGCGCTGATACAGAAGTGGCAAGACCAGTTTTCGCTTTCACACGATAACATCCACAGTCTGCACCATTACCAGAGACAAGTCCACTACCCAGTCCCTTACTGTGCATTTTTTTGTAAGTACAAAGCTAAGAGCAATATTATTAAAGAACAGAAAAATGTTCAATTGGCCCTGAAAGGATTTGGGGTCATATGGGGCAGCACAAAGGACTGGAAGGCAATAATCCCTATAACACTAATCATATTGCAGGAATGTTATCTGCACTAATTACAGTGAAAATCTTTATTAATCCATGCTAGGCTGGATAGCAATGATTGTGTAATTGATTATTGTACCAGCAAATGTACAAACATCATGAACTTAGCGTATGCATATTATTGTAATCTGTGCTTGTAAATCTGAACCTAAAGTATAGCTAACAGCTGTATAAGTATACTGAGTGCAGGCAGCACTAAGGGTACCGTTACACGTCGCAATATCGCAATGCAACATCGGCCAAAAGTCACTTGGTGTAGTAGTTGCAGTTGATATTATTCGTGCATTGTGTTGTGTAACAGGGCAAAGCGACTGCAATAAATGGCAGGGACGATATCACAAGAAGATTGTGCAAGCGTACAATGTTGCATATGCGATCTGGCATGATCGTGCAGTGTGACGGCGCAACTACGATGTGGAACGCAACTTCCCCTATTGAACTACAATGTTAATGCTCGGACGCTGGGTTACTTATACCCAGCGCACAAAAGTTGTGTACAACATTCTAGTTGTGTTGCCTGTCGATATCTCCCTGTGTGACATATCCTATGCGATCCTGGACAAGTGCCAAAAACGTGTGCGCTCCCGTGAAATTGCATGCGATATCGGAACGATATTGCGACATGTAACGGTACCCTTAAAAGGACTGTTTGGTTGATTATTATAGCAGCAGATAAAGAAACAGAGCAAAAAAATCTGCTCTCCCTTCAATGACACAAGCTCTATCTACACTAGCTCCAGACACACTGTGCAAAAGATGGCATCTGTGGGTGTTAGTTGGCTACAGCATTACTATGAATGACTGGCAATTCCCACAATTCCCAATTTCAGTAGCTGAACATCAGGCGCCAGATATGTGGAGCAAGAACTTGAATCCCGCGATGCGAGAACCAAAATATTCGTTGTAATGAACATCTCGAATACCTTAATATTCAAGCAGATAATGAATAGTGCTAAATGTATTCACTTATCAATACTCACTAATAGTGATGAGCGAGTAGTAAAATGCTCGGGTGCTCGATGCTCGGGTTGAGCATCTCGAGATGCTCGGGTGCTCGACCAAGCACTGAGCCCAATGTAAGTTAATGAGAGATAGGCTCCGCCCACAGACATCTGGCTATAAAACGAGTGTTTCTGGGAAAGGGCGGGAGGGTGGGCTTTTTCAAATCGTCGCAGCATATAACACCTTGCAGGGGCGGACCGTCACCCCTGGGGGCCCTGGTGCAGGAGAGGACCGGGGGGGTGGGGCTACTGGCCGTCGGCGCGGCCCGGGGGGGGGTTGCCGCTGGGAGCCGCAGGCGCGATGTTCTCCTACCTGGGAGCCGCGCCGGATGTATGCTAGAGGCCGGAGGAGCAGAGGAGAGGAGGGGCGGGATCAGGCAGGGGAAGCAGGAAGCTCTCTGCTTCCCTTGCCTCACCCTCCTCTCCTTTGACGGCGGCTTGCGGGGGTCGGTTGGGGGCCCCCCTCCAGGCTTGAAGGGGCCCCAGCCGGTCGGGGCCCTGGTGCAGCTGCACCAGCTGCACCAGTGTAGTTCTGCCCCTGACACCTTGCTGTGCTACCCAGAGGGACCCTAACAATCAATCTGCTCTCTGTGAGGAGCCAGATCACTGTGTGCACTGAAGGGAGCTGTGTATTTGTGTCAGATCAATAATTATTAGTGAGTAGTCCGAGCATTTCAGCGGTACTCGGTGCTCACCGAGCATCCTGTGTACCGTGATACTCGTGCGAACAACGAGTAGCGTCGAGCATGCTCGCTCATCACTAATCACTAAGTGTCTTTGGCAATGTCTGACAGTAGAGACAGTTGGGGCTGCAGCATTGGGAGATATGTATGTAACATCATGTGGTTTTTTAACTTGACAAAGGGTTTAATAAATAATGCAATGGGCAGAAAAATGAAATTTTGCAGTAAATTATTATTTAAAATATGTTGATATATTTTTTCGCCAATATATATTATACTGTTGTAAAGCAATATTAGGTGCATTATGATGAACTTTTGTAAATGAAACCTCTCTGTGACGTAAAACCTATGGTTATAGCAGTGAAGCAGATATCTTAATATAGCTCTTTAATTATCTGGGAATTTTCCATGCCTGGTGAATTTATACTGAATATAGAGAAATAGCATTAAGAAGGTATATGTGTGTGTAAGTATGCATGTATCTTTATATATTCATAATTAGTTTTCATTCTGCTGAGTGTAAAATCCTAGGGAGTCCCCCAGGATCTGGTAGCCAAGTCTAAAATCAGCTCCGATACCTCTCATACACATCTTACCTGTCAAAGAGGAGCAGCCAAAATGCAGTGTCTTCGAGGTATGATTCTGTCAGGTATTAGCTTTCAGGTAACTCTAGACAATTATTCTTTTTCTGTAATATTCCTAAAATAAATCTCTTAAACAAAATAAGCATATACTAGGACAAAATCCAAAAAAACTAGATTAATACACGGTTTGACCCCATATGGCTAGTAGAACATGGTTAAAAAGAGAATTGTGTCTACTAGATAACCAGTTTTGAACTATTTTTTTCAGAATCTTATTTTTTCTTCCTGTTGGCACAAAAATACTGTATTCTCAAAGATGATTTTTAGATATCTATTTTGAATTGCTGCTTGCTCTTCATGACTTATAATTAATTTGTTCTCCTTGTCACACATTTCACTTTATATTTTCTCATTTGTGCAAATATAATCTAACTGATGAAAGAAGATTTTTTAAAACTGATTCTTGGTAACACAAATGTGTTAGATTTTTGAATATTAACACAAATCTGTTATGGTGGGTTTACACGTCGCGATATCGGCGTCCAACTCCGACCCAACTCCGACCAAAAGTCACGTGGTTCGGGCGTTGGACCCGATATCGTTGGCACGTTGCACGGTTTGAACGTACAATGCGATGCTGGAACGATGCCAAAACGATATCGGGGTTGAATGAGCGAGCTATTCAACCGTCCGATATCGTATGGCCGTTGTAGCCGCATCGTCCCGTGTGACAGCCCAACTACGATGTGTACGCCCACGTCACCCATTCACTCCCATGTTAACTGGTCGTTCCTGGGTTGGGGGGGCGTACACATCGTCGGGACGTTGTATCCCGATATCGGGCTGTCTAAACCGGCGATGCGATGGCGGGAAAAGCGCGCTCAAAAAGCGCGCTCCCGCGTCGTTGGCTCCGATATCGGGCCGATATCGGGACGTGTAAACCCACCATTAGGCTTGCTTCACAACACGCTTTTTGAGATCTTGTTCTGTCCATTTTGAACAGTACAGAACAGAATCCTGTTTTGCCTCCCATGTATTCCTTTGGTGCCGGATTGGTCATAAATGGCCATCCGATTCTGCCAGTTCAGTCCCGGATTTGATTCTGTTCTGTTTTTTCCCGGCCCCAAAATCGGAGACTACTCCGATTT